>NQIM01000266.1:0-56871 GCA_003426235.1 Xylaria polymorpha
AAAAAAAGGCTCGGAGGATTCCTTACAATAAAGATACTAATGAAGAGTTGAGAGAGACACCATAACCCTATTATAATCACTGCAACATTCGACATCAGTTCTTCTACTATTTTGGTAGCGTAAGACGCCTTTTTAATGTGGGACTGGCTTGAAAAGAAGCATTCGCAATTTCGGATTGATTGAAACAAGAAAAAGACTTCGAGGGTTCCTTACTGAAGACGACGCAGACGACCCTGAATTTTCTTAGAACAAGCGCGCGGTAATACTGCAAAAATAGGAGTCAGTCATTATCACTTTAAATATCAGCTATATTTTAGAACATGGATCCGGTTCGACAAGGCACCTCATACTCCAAAAAATCGCCAGAGCAAGAAATGCATACTTTCGGGGACTACTCACCTGCACCAAGAACGTCATTTTTATGAGCCCGATTGCTGTCATATAGAGGACGACGGTGATGTAGAAATTCTATTCACGTGTTAGTGCAGCCCTATAACCGTAAAAATTGATCACGCACCTTTGAGTATGCCAGAACCCCGTCAGGGGGAGGAGCGAGGTCCCATGTATGATTTCCAAGGCCGTTAACGGTATCTAGGAAATACCTGTCAGTGGCGCCTTTGCCATAATGCGATGCGATATTATGTTTCATACTTACTGATGCACTGTGATACTCCGGTGGCGATGACGGCTGCCTTCGTTAAAGTCAGCGGCATTCACATGTCGAATTGTTGGAGACTTACCAAAGCGAGTATAGAAAGATAGTCATCCACTCCAATTAGTCTGACTACATATGCCCGGGTATATATGCGAAGCCCTACTGAGAGACTGGCAATGCTAAGAACAGCGACCGCGACGCCGATAATCACATGAGCCATATTATCATGAGGCACCGCTTTGACATCGACAGGAGAGGCCATTATCAGGGTCTGGCGAGTAGCACGCCTAAAAACTCCCTGAAAAAATCACCGCCGTTGATAATTGTCTTTGATTGATGTCTTTGATATTATCTTTGGCATCATAATATGTAAGCTAAATGTCCCTTGGATTTTAATCATCTAATACTAGTGCATGCCATACATATGTATGACAACATATAGTTGATAGAACTAACAAAGTCTCTTGATTCATGTTTACAGGGAGCTTCCTTCCTCGGGTTGCCCCTCGGATATAACTATGAAGTATTTTTGCAGTCTCGACGTGGAAAACCAACACTAGTTCGAGGAAGAGAAGGCACATTTCACTCTTAGATCTCTTGCTTTTGAGTCAGGTCGAGGACAAGTTACCTGTTACTCAGCCAATCAACCCAAACCTATTCACCTCCATGCTGACGCATGTAGTTTAGATCGCAATAGAGTTCTACGATATCCCGAGGCTTAGATTATTTTCTTCCCTTTTCATGTAATAGACCAATGAAGTGGAGGCGGAATAATCGTATGGAGAGTTGCAGCTTTCTTTGTTGCATCCGTTCGGAGATACACAAACAGATCACCCGCTATGTCGTAACCAGTTAGACTTATTGACTACGAATGCGGGATATACCCAGATACTGTAGGGAGCAGCCAATCTGGTCTAACCTTAGTGATTTCGGCCTGGATGAGGGGATAGCAGAGTGAATAGACACGATGACTATATATACCATGAAGAAAGTTACGGAAACAACTCTGGTTGATTATCATAATGAAATCCTTATCTGCTGTACGAAGGAAAGAAAACAACAGCCTTCGGCAACGCCCGTTTGGCTGCTATCATCAGCCGGGCTTTGGCGCTGTGTCAAAGCTGTAAAGAGTATTCGCTACTGTATCACCATACTAGCTAGCGTCTTGCGCGGGTACACTAATCCAACTTGACAGTCCCTAACGACGTTAAGGGCTATCTGTATATCTAGAACGGCGAAATAGCCGTCCGTGGGATTTCCCGCGTCCAAATATAAACTTCAACCTTGGTAACATGTTATGTAATATAGTAGGTGAGTTAGTCTGTAAGTGAAAGTACTGACTCAAGATTCGTTTAAGCTTGTGACCTGTAAGTTACCTTTCCTAGCCAGGCCTGTAACCATCACACTCTCTCACCTTTGGATATGCAGTCGTGCTTCGTGGCATGTAAGCGAGGCCAGACGCATGAACCCCTTCGACTTCCCGCACATAGCCGCAGCAAACATGGTCGACAAGACGCTAACGGTGCACATGTGATGCTATCCGTGGCGTGAATGATCAAACGAACTGCGGGCCCAGAGACTTCACCTAACAAACCACGGGGTCATAGCGTTCGTTCGTTATGTGATGCCAAGATGCCCGTATGTAGGCAGCCTTCTCAGTTACCTACTCGAGCTCTATTTCCGAGCCCCCATCCATAACCTGGTATACTCCAGGTTCGTTAACTTCAGGACAAGGATGTTGCATTTCTCAAGAATATTATCGTAGGTACAAAACATGCATTTGTGGGTTTTACTACGGTGTAATCTTGGGTTGGGAAAAGCGGCCTTTGGTAGGTATGCTAGAGTTGATCAGAAGAGTTCAACTGTTATGTATCATGAGGTATTATAAGTAGTTGCCAAGACCATAACGGCTAGTTCTACCACCATACTGTATTTGATTGCACATGGCAATTAAGTTGCAGTAGCACGTTACTAGGTACTATGTGCTATGTATGTGTTAGTATACAGTAGATACCTATGACCTAGGTAGTCAGAAGTAGGTAAGGGGGGGGGGAGGAGGGAAGCGGGGTTCCCCGCTACCAGGGTTGAGGATTATGCACATGTATGTATGCATTAGGTACTGTAAGTAGATACCCGTTGCAGAATGCAACGTCGATGTCGAAGCCCTTTCTAGGGCTGGTTTATAGAGATAGAAATGGACGCCCTTCAAGTCCGACAGCGGACCGGGCTGGACTGGTTACACTGTCCAAGATCACACTGCATTAAATATTAGTTAAGTACCTATATGTAGGGCATGTTCTTTACAATACCTAGGCAGGTGCTGGATAAGCTGCCACCGGTCTAGACTCACCTGGTATGGGGGACAATCCCCGTGGATAGTAGCTTTATCGTATGCCATATCTCCACATCGGGAATGAATATGTTAGCAGCCGTAGGATTTCTCGCTTTTGAAATCGATTGTTTTCCGAACAAACGGGCCGAAAAATGAATGTGTGATTTGCGTGCGCAGATATTCAGGTTATCTCCGATCTGACCTATATTGATAATAGAACGCACAAGGGAGTATTTAAAACATTTACGTAGTGATTTCATAGCATTTCCGTTAACGATATCCCCGACCTTATTGTGTTCGCTTTTGAATTGTCATTGCAGTGAATAAGCTCTTGAAGGAGCAAGGCGTAACCAGAAGACATCAACTGTAGCTCAGCATGTCGACTCCCTATACATCCGCTGTGGTACATAGGAGCCTGAAAGTTGACTTCCCTCGAATTATTGGCGGTGAAGGGAACTATGTCATCCTAGAAGATGGACGCAGAATCTTCGACGCCTCTGGTGGTGCCGCAGTTGCATGTATCGGGCACGGTAACACCCGAGTCCACGACGCTATCGCCGCTCAGCTGAAGCAGATATCATATTGTTCAACAATCTTCTACACCACAGATGTATGCGAGAAGCTTTGCCGGGAGCTGGTTGATTCCACTCACGGTGTAATGAAGCGCGCATATATAGTTAACTCTGGTACGTATGTCAAAACTCACCTGGAAAAGTCCCGTAACTAGAACAGAGAACTAGGCTCGGAAGCAATGGAGGCCGCCATGAAGATGGCACGGCAGTATTATCTTGAGAAAATACCACCAGAGCCCAATCGAGTGCGATTTATAGCTCGAGAACACTCGTACCATGGGATAACATTAGGTTCACTTTCGTTGGGTGGTCACGTTATGCGACGGGCCAAGTTTGAACCTATGCTTCTCGATTGTGTTTCTCGAGTTTCCCGCTGCTTTCCTTTCCGAGACAAGCATGCAAGCGAGACGGACCCGCAATACGTGACGACAAGACTTGCAGATGAGCTAGATCAAGAATTCCAGAGAGTCGGGGCCGACACCGTGTGCGCGTTCGTCGCAGAACATATTGTCGGGGCGGTAAGTGAATAGCTTGATTCGCCAGAGATCATTGCCCGCATCTAATAGATGAATAATAGGCTCTCGGTTGTGTCCCTTTTGTTCCGGGCTATCTGAAGGCAATGAAAGCAGTCTGCGACAAACATGGCGCCCTCTTCATACTGGATGAGGTTATGTGCGGCATGGGACGTTCAGGTACCTATCATGCCTGGGAACAGGATGATGCTGCCCCTGATATCCAAACCCTTGGCAAATGCTTGGGAGGTGGTTACCAACCTATTGCTGGGGTGCTGGCCAGCAAAAGAGTGATAGAGGCTTTTGAAAAAGGCTCTGGTAAGTGTTGATATAACCCATTCTTCGCTTGTCTCTCCTGATTTGCCAACGTTGTTATTATAGGGTCTTTGTCCATGGGCATACATACCAAGGACACCCTGTTGCTTGTTCTGCCGCTCTCGAAGTGCAGAAAATCATACGTGAAGGAAACTTAGTCCAAAACGTATCAACCATGGGTAGACTGCTCTCGACGAGACTACAAGACCTGCTCGCAAGCCACCCAAATGTCGGTAATATACGTGGCAGCGGTCTATTCTGGGGTGTCGAGTTCGTCATGGATAAGACAGCGAACAAGCCGTTTCCCAGCTCTTCGGGCGTCGCTTTTGGCATGGCCGAGCGGGGCTTAACCGAACCCTACTACATGGCCGTGTATCCGTCGTCAGGGACGGCTGACGGGGTGAACGGAGACCACATAATCATCTCTCCCCCATACAATATATCGCCGGCTGATGTTGAGACAATCGCTACTACTGTGCAGAGACTGGTCATAGATTATTTCGCTTCTAGGAAAGGCGAGGCATATGGTGATTCGCAGGGCCCTTAAAAGAAGGTAAGCACATACATAGAAGGACGGGGGGAAAGGACGGGGTTCCCTGTACCAGATCTCAGATTTAGGTAGCGTACCTGACTACCTAGATATAGTGGGGTATTTAGGTCAGGCCCCGCCGAAGAGTACCTACCCGAGCAGGACCCGAGGTGCCTGTATCAGGACCTGTATCATCCTACCCACGGCATCCCCAGACAGGTGCCTTAGCCTTAAGCTCTACCTATGTAGTCTACAGTAGACTACCTAAGGTACCTACCTAAAGCCTTGCAGGCATCCAACGTACTGTCGTAAATTGCGATCTTGTTCTATTCTCATCGCAGCCGTCCTCGACTCCTGATCAGGAGTGCCGTCCGTCGCGGCGCCGTAATACAACCCGAAACAGCATGGCGGTCGGCTTGAGCAACGGCCGCCACGCCGCCGACGAGGAGGCACGCGCCGAGGTCGACGTGCTAAATTCGCGTCTCGAGAAAACGACGCAGTTGACGAAGAAGATTCAGGCCTGCTTGGGGAGGTTGGAGGCCACTGGAAAGAGTGTGCGCGACGTGTCGGGGCCCCTCAATGGCGAGACCAAGAGGCTCCAAACCTTAGGGAACAGTACGGCAGCCCCAACAAGGGCACCCCTGAAGAGCCTAACAAGCTGACCTCGCCGTCTTATAGACATCGACTCCGTCATAGCAGCCATCGAGAAGCTACGACAGCCCGCCGACTCCAAGGATGACGAGGAGAACATCATCCGCCAAGGCCCAGAGAAGGCCGGCTTATCTAATTACCTTAACTCCATCAAGCGCCTAAACAAGGCCCTCGAGAACATGCAGACATCGAATCTACGAGCCAACCAACAGACAATAAGCGACCTTCAGCGCCTAGTTAAGAACGGAAACACGCAGCTGGAGAATTCCTTCGACAAGTTGCTCCGAAGCGATACGCCCCGGTCTATCGAACCTCTGCATTACATCACCAAGGATCGGCCCTTTCCTCTACTTTCCCAAGACACGATATCTAAGCTTAGCTTGATGAACTCGTACGTTTCGGGCAACAGCTCGGCCGACAACTCTCTAGTAAAGATATATGCCGAAGTTCGAGGTGCATACCTGTCGCAGACCTTGGTGAACCTCGCATACGCAAGCGTCAACACAGCAAAGAAGAAGAGCCCTGATGCTATCTACCGATCAGGCACCAATGGTATTGGGATGTACGCCCAGGCAATGGAGGGCCTCTTCCTTGCCGAGTATGAGGATATCTGCAACATTTTCATGAGGCAGGACTGGGCTCCTGCCTTCCAGACGACCTGTCAGGCACCCTTGGCGGAACTAGCGCGTACTCGGGAGTTGAACAACCACATCAAGGCTCATCTGAGCACGGACTGCTACCTTGCTTACGAGGTGACAGAGATAATGTCGAGTCTATCGAGTAATCTCGACACAAGAACAGGTGAACTTAAATCAACCCTAGCCGCGGCGCTCAAACCCGTGCGCGAGACGGGCAAGATATCGCTGGCCGAGTTGCTAGACGATACGAGGCGCAAGGTTAGCACAATACAAACCTTATCGTCTGACGGTTCACCGATGCCGGTTGTGTCGGAGACGATGCAACGTCTACAGACCATGGTCGACTTCCTACGGCCAATATCTAGCATTATGGTCTCCTTGGGCGACGGTGGGTGGAAGTCGATTACGCCCTCTAATACGAGCACAGATGCCATACCAAGTTTGGCGTCTTTCGATATCGGCGCAGATGGGAAAGAGATATTTGCCCATTATTGCACCGACACCATAGATCTACTAATGTCAGCGCTGGAACAGAAAGCCAGACTGCTCCTGAAGGGTAAGTCCGTATTAGGAGTTTTCCTGGCCAATAGTATTACCATTATTGACCGAATGATCCGGGACTCGGACCTTAAACCCCTCCTTGAGGGTAGACTTGGTGGTCTAGATACCTGGCGTAAGAAAGCAAAAGCTCTCTATGCCGACTCTTGCAAGGAGACATCCATACATTTATTCGACGTGATCCACACAAACCGCACACAGCGACCGCCCTCGGGCTCGAATGAGTCCGCCTCGATCGTCAAGGCACTGAGCAGCAAAGATAAAGATTCCATCAAAGCAAAATTCCAGACGTTTAACGCCAGTTTTGACGAGCTCGTAACCCGCCACAAAGCATATAGCATGGAACGGGAAGTGCGCCAAATGTTCGCTAAAGACACGCAACAGATGCTCGAACCCCTTTACAATCGCTTTTGGGACCGCTATCACGAGGTAGACAAGGGCAGGGGCAAGTACGTCAAGTACGACAAATCATCGATCGCCGCCGTTTTCCTCAGTCTTTATTAATATTAATGCACTAATAATCTCTGTGTTGGATTGAGTGATGGTGCCGAAAGGTCATTGAAGTCCTTTTGAATCCCACCATGACTTCGAACATCAACTGACGATTTGGTCCCATGGCTTGACCATACTTGTTTTGGGGATCACTCGGCCTTCGGTTTGTCGCATCTTTACAAGGACATTCAATGAACACTATCACATAAATACGACAGACTATCATTGTTGCCGAAATCGTGCTCGCTCGAGGCAACTAGGCTTGGGGGATAGGCTGCCTCGGAATGTCTCTGTACTCTCTTTATGTGTATATAGATTTTAGGCATATGTATATGTATTAGGTACGATTAAAATATGAATTATGATACTCGACGGCTTGTACGTCTAACTAGGCATGTGCTATCTACATTGAGGCAAGTAGACCTGGAGCCTTAATAGTATAATGTCCTTCTACGATTTGGAATAGCAAGGCAGTGTTGAAAGTAGTATTTCCTACGTAGGTAGGTAGGACAATGATGCGCTTCGCTCGTAGAATCCATCCGTTTTCGAACTCCTTCTTACTAACTCCTTCTTACTTACCTTATGGATGCTGGTGGCTCTGAAACCTGTAATACCTATAAGCCAAATATTTGCTATGCCATACGTCTGTGCTACCACTTAAGGACTGTCAGGTACAAGGCAGACCATTTCTCGGATGCTAAAAATCGCGAGATATTTGTTGAACAAGACTCATCTATTCTTAGATGGAGTTGCATACGCCGTGCCACGTTTTCCTGCCTACTGTATGTCACTGTAGGTACCCGCTATTTGGCCCCCGAAGAAAGTGAGGCTTGGACTGTCTGTCCGACGCACATTGTCTCCTGTTGGTGGTATCCAGCTACCCATTTGTCATTCCTGGGTGTGCTTCACAATGTTTCAACGACAACAACGACACTGCTTGGCATGGCGATGAACTTCTTATCTGGCACCTTCATAAAGATCATCGCCTTCCGCCCGATCCCACTTGGCGCTGGGAAATATCGAGCCCGTGTACCACCTTACCGGGTATCGGCGCGCCTCGTCCACAATCTGTTAACACACCATACCGAAGACGAGTTAATGTAATAAACCGCCATATTCTAGGCGGTTGACGGCCGCCTCCAGAAATAGTTCGTCGACAATGCTGTGCACGACCCATAACATGTATCTTGGCCAATGAGATAAATCTCACCTCTCGCAAGTGAGAGACACGCATATAAGCCGTTGCTCTGCCACTCCGGGGTCGGACGCATCCCAAGGACAAATAACCTATTATCATGAAACTAGATGGTTTCCCCTAAAGTCTGCAGCAACGAATGCTGTCTGCAGGCACTTAACATAGCTGACTGGTGAATGAGGATGCTGGCGGTGAGATGAGATGATGAATGAAAGTGGTCGTTCTTACAGACCATTGGGTAAGGTAGTGAGTGCATGCTCACTGCGGCTTGTCGATCGAAACGCTGCTCCCCTCGCTGAACGTTTCGAGACCAAAGCCCGTCATCGCTCGAAGGCGCGTACTGTATGTAGTATCGATGTGCCCATCGATAACCTGTCGATAGCCCGTCATGTGGCGTGGTGTCTAAGCCTGAGCAAAGGCTGATTAATCGTCGGTCAACTGAGCGGGCTCTACGAGTTCTAGGGCTGGATTGCCCAAAGAGGCCAATAACCTCCACAGTGTGGTCGCATTGGGGCGTCCAGCCTCTCTTGGCTGACATTATTTGACTTGGCATTCGTCAGTCGAGGGACGAGGGGGGGATATCACAAAGAACAGCTTGACGATAGCGACATGGCAGCTAAAGACCTTTTTAGCAAACCAGTAACGGCCATAGAGCTACAAATGGCCGATCTGGTCAAGAAAGAGGTATCTTCCCCGGGTCGCAAGCCGCGGATGCACTCGGGGGGCTGCTCCAAGCTGACTTGGAGACTAGGATGAGGGTCAAGGGCCTGCGGTCAAATGAGCCACACCTGCGAACGCGTTCACATCTGAAGCCTGTCTCGTGTTACATTCCGCACCGCCGGCCCCTGCCTTCCCACGGCTCACATGGTAGCAGCCGCGAAGATCGAAGGCCGAGAAACCACGAAAATATACCCCCCCAACGTGTCTCTCTGGATCACGCAAGGGGGGCGTTAAGTGTGATAAGTTGACTTCAGGTTTTCTTTTCGCTTAAACTTACCCTGCCTACATTAGCATCCCCACGAGAAAGACGGTTTCTAAATACATTAGGTGATACTATTGGATTAGAACCCTTGTCTTGGCCCCAGGAACACATCTGTATCCAGGTTGCTGGCGTTTACTAGATCACCTCCAAGCGTTTCTTTACGACCTCGTTTATGTTAGGTAGGTAGATAAGAGCGAGGCGAAGGAACACAACCTGCATGTAGGTAGCAAGCCAAATGTAACAGCTGTCCTATACCACCTAATGTTGCTACATATAGAACATAACCTCTTTCAAGAGCCTCACCCCGTGACTTGGTCTCTCGTCCCTGTGAACGTATCTAAAGCTTTAACCCATGTTGCTATCATCGTTTTCCTAAACTGGTTGTCGCTGAGCTGTGAACACGAAGCTAGCCTATGCTGTATCTTGTATGAGCAATACTAGACCTATAGCAAGGAACCCCTCAGTCATATCATCTAAGATCCACGCCAAGCTTAAACCTTCTCTTGCTTGCGATTATAGCTCGAATACCCTCAGTTCCTAGTCTCATGAGCCGTTGTTTGTGAGATTGTTGCCAAGAGCGGATACTAAAGACAACGAGAATTCAGGAGGACACTGGTTCTTCCTTGGTGTCGGGTTGCGATGCGTCGCCATATCATCACAGTAAGGGAATTTCTCGGAATCATTTTCTTCTCATTAGAGCGTAAAGGTCCCCTTCTAGCCGAGCCAAACCTGTGTCTTGGACCCTCCGAAATCCTCAAAACCACTCTCGGAATGGCGATAACTGACGCCGACTGTTCTAGCTGGTGCTCACAACTGGCACACTTGTCTCGACAGACGCTACTAGGTTGGGTAACCCAAGTAGAGATAAAGACGCGACACTTCTACCACGCCGTCAGCCCGGTCTTGCTTCTGGGTTGGATGACCTAGGGTCGCCCCCGGAGATTGAATTCACAAAGAGGGATAGAACCTACCGTTATACTCCTAGAGATGAGGACAAGCCCAACGATGATGACAGCGAGAATGAAAGCGATGATGACGAAAAAAGGACGATAAATATGATGGCAAGGACGATGATGATAAGCCCCATTCTTGGAACCAACCATCCCAGTACACCTCCACGACCACCACTAGCACTAGCATACCTACCATTCCTACGTCTACGGGGACCAATCTGCGATCTACACTCAGTAGTAGTATAAATCTCGGTGTCGCCTCACCATCATCACCGCTCCCAACTGACGCAAAAAACGGTATAGATGGTGGAAACAACAACCCAACAAACTCGGCGAATCCGGAAGGCCACGGCAATGACAATGGGGGTAACAATAATGGCGGTGCACCAAAGGCGACAGCGATAGCGACCGGTGTCGTCGGCGCGCTCCTTCTGATACTCATCTTATTGTTGATCTGGTACTGGATCATGGTCCGCTCGAAACGGCGAGAACGCCTACGGGGCCAGCACACGGAGCTGCCCAAAGACAGCGACATAGAGAGCCACGTGACGGTGGACCTGAGGAACGGACCTCACACGCCCCACGACGCCGGAAGCAGCAGCGATGCGCTATCGAGCCATGCCATGTCCTCTGCTCCCGTCATCGCTGGTGTTGGTGTGCCGGGCCACGTTCCAGGGCAAGGGCACCCGGTGATTTTCGAAAGCGCGGCTCGGTCCATCCCACCCTCTCCAGGTGCCGGCCAGGCTGAGCCGCTCGTAGCTTTCAAGATGGCGTCCGCGACCTCGTCCCCGGGGATAGGCTACGGGCCCTTCGCGAACGCATACGCGGTGCCGCACCCGGCATATGGCCAAGAGCAGCCGCGGTCTTATTCTCCCATGGGGGGGAGTCCGCAAGGGGGTATTCCACCCGGTTTCCCGCCTCAGGGTCGTCTGTCGCCTCTACAGATCGACGCGTTCCCCACGCATGCGGGCGCCGCGCCCACGGCGATGGAGCTCGACGGACGGCCGCCGCCGCCGCGCTACCCCGACGCCATCGCTGCGTCGCAGGTTCCCGGTCCGAGCCCGACATCGCCTCTCCCCGTGTCGCCACTTTCCGTCATCTCGCCTCATCTGGGCCCACACGCGCTCACGACAGACGAGCTGCAGTACCATCCACAGCAGTACCAAGGCCCGCGACAGCCCAGCTACGGAGACTACGAGCCTTCATCATTACCCGAGGTCGTGTCGCCGATATGCCAACTGGGGCAGACATCCGCGACGCTGCCCGAGTACGACGAGTCGGCGGAGGCGGCGTGGTCGGGGGCGGGTAATCACAATAACCTTGTGAGCCAGCAGCATCAAGGAGGCGACGAGAAGCAGGGCTTGTCGTCGCAGCAGCCTATGCCTCGGTATTAGAAAATAGCTGCTCGACCCCATCGCTACAGCCACCAACCACCATTCGTAAAATCAGAGCGGCGACGACAACGACGGAGGGAGAATGCAAAAGACCCCATGGTTCACTTCGGAAGGCAATAAGTTGCCCCCCTTTACACGTATATATTTATTTGCAAGGCACATATGTGATTTACGCATGATGAGATAGGAGAACCTGAGGAGGGAGCGGAAGGTAACAGCACGCGTATTATGGCGATTCTAGACGGGAAACTGACTTTCTTCTCTCTGTAAAATTAATATCCATTTCTAGTAGATACTTACCTACCTACTACTTGTGGCCTTGCTGGGCAAGCAGGCACCTCGGACAGGCTGACCTATTTCATTAGAGCGAAAAATATTCATACTTTTTCATTCTTCATTAAAACCGAAAAGAACAAGCTTATACTTGAAACTTTGACCTGGATCCCAGGTTGATGTCCTGTCTTGGAATTTTTTTTTCATTGCCGTTCATCTATGACCCTAGGTTAAGCGAGACACTGGGGGTGGTGGCATCAGCATCTGGCACGCACTGCAAATTTAGACGAGTAGATATGGTGTAACCCTATGTCCTGGATTCATAACTATTTTGTAAAGAAAGAGTCGATTCTCACCTGATTGTCCCCAATAATCCTAAGACCCAAAAAGCGCCGGGACAAGCGAGTGAGCGCGAGATCGAAGTGTGGCCCGCGATATCCAATTTCCACGACTGTGACTAGTGGCAGATGCATTCTCGCAAGAGGAGGGAAATGCGAAATACTAGACAAGTATCCAAAGTTCCAAAATTCAATCTAACTGTACAGGTTCGTGTTACTAAATAACGTAGGAATGCTAAGATGATCTTGTCTTCGTAAGAATCGCTATGGAGAACACATATGTTGGTATAATGAGTGTGGGCTCGTGTAGAAAGAAGAATAAGCAAAGCTGTTTCACGCAACTGTTTGGCTATCCGGGGGATAGGGGTCAACATGGTTCCTCCATTCAAATACCCGGTTCATACCACTGCCTGGCCCTGTAAGCCCGGCGAGCTCGGAGGGTCGCGCTGGCTCCATCTGGCGATATCGTCGTCGGCCCAATGTTGCATCTACAGCGAAATCATCCATATAAGCATGAGCCGTAGCTCTTCGGGGTAGAGAGGGCGGGGCGAAACGGGGATCGAATGGTATATCATACATATCATCGTCCATGGTGTGACGTCGAGAGATAGGGCTCGGTACCATAGGGGCTTGGTGTGGTGGTAGAGGGCCCATGCCCAAAGGGGGGGCCGTGTGAGGGGGAACATGTTGACCAAAAGGGCGATGGTGAGGATTGAAGGTTTGACGCTGTTCTGAGAACCTGTCTGCTAGTCGTCTTTCCATCGACGAACCCCGCACACCCCTTGCTTTATTCACCCCAGAGACATAATTGGCTCCAGATTTGGGGCGTTCAAGTGTGACGGAAGCGGGTGGTAGCGGTACGGCTGGCGGAGCAGCTGGCGGAACAATCGTACTCTGTGATCTTCTCCGGTAATCTCCATTCAAAAAATGGCCTGCTGCGTGTCCCATGCTCATCACATCACCCATGTCATTGAGATAATCGTCGTCGTCATCGTCTTCTTCGTCGTCGTCATCTTCATCGGCATGTTGTAGTCGCCGAGCTCGATCTTCGTCTCGATGTCCTCGATGGCGTCGTGGCTCATGCGTGTAGCTCAAGCCAGGACGTAGTACCCGTGGTAGGCCGTCTGCGCCACCGAGACGTTCTCGGCTCACCATTGGGACAGGTATCTGCACGTGGTCAAACTCATCTTCCTCGTTCAAATTGTAATTGAACGAAGGACAGTCGCAAGCCTTCCACTTAGCCCCGCAAATCATGCAGAATTGTGCACCACAACGACTATGTCTAATTAGTCATGTCCACAGCTGCCTCGCTGGACGACGAGGTGAACCGAACATACCAGGTCATATGGTTACAGCCGTCTTTCAACTCGACCATGGCTTGGCAGTTGAAGCAGCGCTTCCAGCCCGCGTCTTTCGCTATTTTCAAGAATTGAGCTGTATCAGCATCGGTAGGGCAATGCTTGGACTCGTGCCACTTGTTGTAGCATACACCACATATCTCAGTTTCGCATTTTCTACATGTGGCACTGGTGCGGCCGTTGCTATGATGGCGATGATCCTCCGGCCGGATCCATGCTCTGCATTTCGGTCTGGGGCAATAGTGGCGGTCTCTGGCGGAGAACTTGGCATATTTTTCGTTCCAAGTCCTTTTGAAATCATCGTTGAACATATCATTGACGTGCTTGAGGGGAATGATGTCCGTGGTACAGCATCTGGGTGGCATGTTTTGGGCATCCTCAACTGAAACCTTGAAGCGTCTTTTCAAACAATTTCTGCACCATCGATGTCCACATTGGAGTTTTGTCAACTTCTTGGATGGAATACCGTCACCACATGCTACACACGAACGTCTAAGTACTTGTCAGCATGGTTGTTCCTAGAGAGTAACGACAAATTCCACCCTTGCCTAACCTACATTTTGGAGCTCGTATCATAAGGCTGTGGCAGAGCCGAAGTCTGAAAGAAGTTACCCGATGGTTGTTTTGACGAAGAGCCTACACTATGAGATGTCACGCGCGAGGTTGATGTCGCACGTGACTGCGAAAAAGATGGCTTCCCGTGGTACGAAACATCGGAATGGTAATACTTCTTATGAGCACTAAAAACAAAAATGGTCATTAAAGACGTCTATAGGCAGTATCACGTGCACTTACCGCTTTGGTGGGAGGGTGAGGTCTTCCTCACTCCGCCGGCCGGAACGTCTCTGTTGTCGTGGGGCACGACTTGGGGATCTTGATTGATGTGCTTTTCTGTGTCGAGATTGTGATAATCTCTTGACAACAACGCGAGGATTATGAGAAATAACCTCCTCCTCCTCCTCCTCCTCCTCTGAATCATCTGTGGCGCTCTCTATTTCAGGCACGATTCTGTCTCGGGATTTGTGCCTGGACCGACTACGACTTGCGGGGTTAGCAACTGGCTCTGAATCCGGTGTTCCATTCATCCGCTCTTTTAACGTTCGGGTCTTGCCCTGATAATCTTCGGTAGAGTCAGATGAATCATCGTCGGAGTCGTCGGTCGAACTTCCGGATGAGGCTCCGAGGGAAGGTGCAGAGGGTGCTGAACGTATGTTAACAAATGATGATCTTGTGGGCGTTGGAATCGTGATGGAGTCGGTGGACTGGCTACCCCGGGATGTTGGTCGTGATTTGACTCTGGATTTCGCCCTTGACGTCGCTCTCGATGTCAGTCCCCAGGCAGGTCTTGATCTGGATCTGGACCGCAGCCTGCCTCTCAGCCGCTCCTTCTCACTGTCATCGTCGTTGTCGTCATCATCATCATGGTCATGGTCAAACACTCGCCGACCCCGCGGTTTGGGGGTCGTCGGTCGGGTCAGTAGTCGCACTGGAGGCATGGAGCGGGTGTCCAGGAAGTCTTCGGATGCCCTTGATCGGTGGGACGAATATTTTGGCTTCCTGCGGTCGGACCTTTGTACTTCAGGCTGTCGGGTTCGATAAGGCATCGAATGACGCGACTCTTCCCGGCGCGGTTCCCAATCATGAGTTTCCGAAGCGGCTGTTTGGCGGCGGTGCCTATGCTGGCGCTTGCCTGCGACATACTGCGAATCGGCCATTCGTCCGCAACGTTTGCCCGTGTCAGCCCCAAAGTTCAGATGTGCGGAGGGAAGCCCAAAACACCGTTGCTCGGTTGGACAAGGAGAGGTGCCGGTATGGTGCAGAGGGAGCCAACTGGTTGCTCCTGAGTGGCCACCTGCACGCGGCAGTCTCTGGTGTTGATTGGGCTAGGAGGGAGCACGCTGCATTAGAGCAGTGATGGCAGCATCAGGGCGGGATCGGGTCACCAATGGCCAGGCACTGAGTCCGCACGAGGGTGGTCCGAGAGGGCTGACAATTTGTCGTGGCTCCCGGGGGCAGGAGGGCACAAAAGGAAGCAATTTGAATATTATCTCTGGCGTTAATTCAAAACCACACTTGTGCAATTCAATTCAATCGCATGTCGCCGCCGTACCACTCTACTGCTAGGTTCAACTAGGTGTTGCACGAGTGCGAGTTAGCCTGCTGTTGCGGTATGCGGTATGACCTGGATCTGAGGGTATTAAAGGTCGGCATGTATACCAGTATACCTAGGTTAGGTGATAAACGCTCACTCGAGAACGCCGTATTCCGTGCTGCTGTAGTACTACGCAGGGTACGAAAGGTACTGTACCCTAGGTTAAGACTTTGCTAAGACCTAACCGACGATACGCCAGACGAGCCCCTGACCACTGCCCCAACCACTGCCCTGACCAAGTGCCCTGACTTTCTGACCTGACCTGACACACCTTGCACCTCTCATCCCTCTCGTCCCTCTCGTCCTGTCGTCTTGTCTCGTTTAGAACTGGGTCTTGCACCATATTACTGTCTCGGACGCTTGGTTGGCTGGAGATTGGCAACCGCCCCAGCCGCAACCCCTATTTAGCTCATTCCCCCATCCTAGTGGCTAGCGGCTTGATCTTCCCGCCAAATGCCAGGTGCTCCCGGCCACCCGTACTGGACCCCGTATGCTGTATTACGCTACAAGCAACCATCAGCCATCAGCTAGAGATGCGATGATAGATGATCTCTCACATGTATGTGCGTGAGAGCGAGGGTGTGTGTGCGTGTTGTGGGGTTGCACACATTCGGGAATATGCATCCTCTTAGATGGAGGAATGAGACATGTCTCTGTCAAATGACTTACTACTAGAAAGACATACCACTCAACTATCCCGAAAGAGAAATATTGATGTTTAGGAACCTGTTGCTGTTCGTGTTTGATTGGTTGAAAATAAGGGGTGGTGGGAGGATGGCAAGGCAGTGATCGTGCGTTTGCTCCACGACGAACGTGACTACTTGCTGACCCAGGCTCTCCTAGTCTATGTTTATGACTTATTCCAGTTCCAGTTAAGCAGATGTGATAGATAAACAGCGTCCCCCGACGATTGCCCGCCACCGATATTCGGTCTCGATCATCAACAATGCACCAGGTGTCCTGATAATCGATACCCAAATCCGATGGGTGGGCTGGCCAGGAGGCTTGTCCCTGCTATATGCGGCGCCGGAATCCCCGCCTCAGGCGGCCTCATGGGAGTAGCGGACTTGATACCTACTGGCCGGTGCGAGATCAGCTTGGCTGAGACGGGCAGCGTTGGGCTAGAAGGACAACAGCATGCCAGTTTCTGGTTTTCCAGTGCAGCTCTTTTCCACCCCGAAACCGACTCTAGATGCGCGCTCGCCCTGTTCGTTTCCTGATGCCTTAAAACTTCCTGTTGTGTCATTGTTGACGTCGTCAGTAACACTCAGGGCACATTTGATCTGGCTCTCCTGACTCTCCTGTAAGCGAGTCGCTGTTTTATTTCGCACAATTCCAGTGGGACCAGCAGATAGTGGTGAGAGTTCAAGACCAAGAAATAGAGAGCATTGACAGGACAGACGTCACCAGATCATACTCGCTTGTCCTGTCATGGATCATGATAATTGTTTCAAGGCTACAGTATGTAGTAGCTTTCCGAATTGGCTGTTATATATAAATGACCTACATTAAGGAAGCAGATGGTTAAGTACCAAAGTGCTTCTCCTGTAGTATGAATAATGTTCAGTTTCGGCGAAGTCCTGTTCACAACCGGGGATGCTGTTCGACACCAAGTACTTCATACATTCCAATGGTAAAACATGCAGGTACTTACCTTACCTACATGTACGTGGACCTACCTACATATCTTCATAACTATACGTAAGTAGGTACTTACCTAACCTTGGGTCACTACCTACCTAGGTACATACTAGGTATGTAGGTATCTAAGGTATGCATTCTACGACTGTCTGGTCGCAATCTCGTCCCTCAATTCTATTGGCTTTCGCATTAAAGAACAACCTTGAACTTCTTAGTATATCTAAGGTATAAGTTAAGTAGGTAAGTTCAGAAAACACGTTGACTTAGACTAATGCAAGCAGGTGATGACTCTGAGACTGTCAACCTCGGCGCTGGCCCGTAGCTACCTACATCCCAACCACATATGGCATGCACAGAGAGTGGTCAAGTGGCAAGTAGGGCAGTAAGGTCTATAACTTTGGGTCTAGAATACACTACTTACCTAGGTAAGTAGAGTACCGCAGGGCAGGTACAGTACTGCTGCACAGGCTGGGGATGTTGCAGGCTTCCCGCTAAAGCAAAGAAGTTTATCGCTACAGTACCTACATACAGTATACCTAGGCACCTAAAAGGCTTGCCGTCCTTTAGCGTTCATTTAGTAGGTACAGAAATAGTGAGATAAAAATGGGCTGAGCGGCTGAGGCACGCACCATTTCGTCATTCTCATCGTGCCGGACCTTTCTCCCCCCCTTGTCCGCCCATACCTCCTCTTGGTGAATGAATCAGTCTGCCCGCCGAATCCTAATGATCTGTCTTACATCCTTTCTCGAGACACCCTTTCCTACCTAGACAGAGGTTCATCTACTAGACTAAACTACTTAGTATTTTAATAGCGGGGCTTTACGGCTTCTACAGCACACGGCGCCTCATTATACCGGCGCTCCGGCCTCGGTCGTCACGTAGCGTAGCCAACAATGAACCGCGCCATCCGCTAACACGATGCTCCTCCTGCACCAAGTAGGCAGTGTCAAGATTGGCGAAGTTGTCCGCTATACCGTTACCTACACTCCGTCGCATGATCGCATCCTCCCGTCGCCCGAGGTCCTCCACCTGCGCATCCGCAACACCTCGCCGTTGCCGCTGCGTGCCGCCTTCGTCCACGGTCCCTACACCCTATGTGTGTCCGCGTACCCAGCCCACTACGACCCCAACACGAAGTTCGAGAATCCCCGTCGCTATGGTGTCCCAGAGTTCGAGCCTATGCTTAAGGCCGCCGGGTCCTGGTCCTGCCAGTTGACTGTGCCCGACAATATCCGCCAGAGCGCTGGCATGGGCGCGGCAAGGGGCAACTTTGCCCAAAGCGCAGTCGAAGGGGACGAGAGCGCGAGCGCGAGCTGGGTGGTCGAGATTGCTTCTCAGGTAATTTTTTCGTCCAGTGCTAGTGTTGGATTCGAGATATTACTTGCACGCGACGAGAAAAGTTTAAGCTTGAGCGGTACACCCGTCACCAAGGGACAGGCGCATGTCCAACTACCCGGGAAAGTAGGTGACTTCCAGCAGAGTATCAGTGCAAAACATAACCGAGGACAGCTCAAGGGTGTCTTTTCAAAAGCTGTAGACCTAAAGGTGGAGGATACAGCAAGCTTATGGAATACACCTAAACTACCCGGTTGGGATGATTGGGGGACATGGGAAAGCCAAGGCACATGGGGGATAGCGACGTTGTTCGCAATTCAACTAGTCCAGCTTTCCAAGACACGGAGCGGGAAAAGCCGAGACTACCTAAAAAGATTCATCTCGTGGTTTTGACGCATGGGTTACATAGTAATCTTGGCGCTGATATGCTATATCTAAAAGAAAGTATCGATTCGACAGTAAGGCAAGCCAAGGTCGATGCCAATGTCAGAAAGGCCCGAGAGAGGGCCAGTACGAATACCAACCAGGCCGAGGATCAAGCGCAACCGATAGAAGATGAGGACGAGGGCGATACTTCCGACGAAGAAGTCATAGTGCGGGGTTTCTCGGGAAATGCTACTCGGACGGAACGAGGTATCAAGTTTCTTGGAAAGCGCCTAGCACGGTACATTCTCTCCATGACTTACCCAGACCAGCCATTTCTTCCAGCCACGAAAAAGGTTGCAGACAATATAGCCACTACCCTAAAGAGTGAGAACGGAAAAGGCGGACAGGACGCTACAGATACAAGCCATCATAAATGCGAACGAGGCTTTCGAATAACCAGCATTAGTTTGATCGGACACTCCCTTGGTGGCCTTATCCAGACTTACGCTGTTGCATATATTCAGAAACACTCTCCGCAATTCTTCGATCTCATACGGCCCGTTAATTTTATTGCTCTAGCTTCGCCGTTCTTAGGCTTAAGTAATGAAAACCCGTTATATGTCAAGTTTGCGCTAGACTTTGGTCTCGTAGGAAGAACTGGTCAAGATGTAGGGTTAACATGGAGGGCACCGACTATTGCTAGAAGTGGCTGGGGAGCAATTGTCGGAACCCTTGGGGAGAGTGCACATAAAAAGGTCATGGGCGAATCACAACCGGAATCAAAGCCATTGCTAAGGATCCTACCAACTGGACCAGCACATGTAGCACTGAAGAAGTTTCGTAACCGGACCGTCTACTCCAATGTGGTAAACGATGGCATTGTCCCTCTACGGACAAGCTGTCTGCTATTTCTTGACTGGCAGGGCCTTGATCGGGTAGAGAAAGCACGGCGAGAAGCTGGACTGATGGAAACTGTCGTTGGATTCGGATGGGCGGAATTAACTGGCACCGGTATGTCCTCCCGGAAAGGCCCCTGGAACCCAGAGGCAGAGGAAACATCATCTCCACCGACGCCCGGCTCCCTGTCAGGAACTGCCCATGGCGATTCTCATGAGGTGCCCCAGCCTTCTAGCAATGCTACTGTTGAGGACGACAGACAGAGCCTGAACCTTGCAATTCCCCCCGGGCATCACGAACCAGGGCCCGGCCAAAGCGGACACATGACCACCGATTCTCCGTTTTCCGGCTTCTTTAATTTATTTAAGGGAAATCATCATTCAAGGACCCAAAACCCAAGCTCGGCACCCCATCAATCTCACGGGGAGAGCAAGATTTACAAACGGAGTCAAACATTGAATTTCGATGAGGCGGGGAGCAACTCGACATCTTCGAGTAAAACGAAGGTGTCCTCGGGCCATGAAATAGAGGACGACCAGAGCAATAGGATATCAACCCCACCTCGGACGACCTTCTTTGAATCAGCGGGCGATCTTCTCAACCCAAAACTACCTACTGTGGACTTCTTACTTGATCCTTCAAAGCGTCCTCGGACCATATTCCATGACCGGATTTATCATCCTTCAGATATCCCTCCGCCGCTATTGAAGAAACGTTCGACCAGTACTTCAATGCTTCGTAGGAGGACTGCCAACCGTGGTGGTACTTTATCGCCGAAGAACGAGAGTAGCTTGGAAAGCTCGTCTCAAGAAGCACCAAAAGCTGGTGTCAAGCATCAGGACACGACCCTCTCTATTAATGACTATGATGACCGTTTGCATACGGATCCCGAGAGACAGCCGGATGAGGTGATCGATAACTCTAATATGAGGGTCGAAGAGAAAATCGCTAGAGCCTATCATCGTGATCTTAGTTGGCGAAAAGTGCTTGTCAATCTAGAACCAGATGCGCACAACAACATCATTGTGCGCCGTTCGTTCGCCAATGCTTTCGGGTGGCCTGTTGTGAAGCATCTGGTCGATGCTCATTTCAGTGACGACGCCACTACTCGCACGCGAGATGACGCCGAGAACAACGCTGAACGTGCAAAACCGCTGAACAAAGGTCCAGATGAGACAGGCGCCGAAACAAACCAAGGCAATCAGCAAAAGAATGACGGCAATGACCAGAGTAGCCAGCCCCAGGATACCAGCAAAGAAGCCACGAGACAAGAAGATCGCGAGCCTAGATCTACGACACACAAGCGCTCTGCAAGCGAAACCCGCGAAGCCGCGGACGCCGTCCCAGATCTTCCGGCTTCCCGGGATAGCAAGGCGCAAGCATCTCACAGCTTCCGGGAGTCATCTTCACGACCTCCCCTTGAGACAACCGACTCGGCCACCTGGAGCGATCGTGACTTTGCCGACAGCGGAGACGAGAGCGAGTTTGACATAGACTTAGCAGACGGCCGGCATTCTAACCCCGGGCTGCAGCCTCCCCAGGACGAGGCGGGCAAGGAGAAAGAGCAAGGCGCTTCAAGCCCCGTGTGGAACTGGACCGAGAAGATCGTCGGCAAGGGCGTCTCGCGGAAAACGAAGGGCACCGATCCCCAGAGCCCATCCAGTCCACGCCCAGTGAGCCATGACTCTGACGCTGCCGCCGACGCTGCCGCCGACGCCGACGTCGAACTGGCCATTTTGGTGAACCAAAGTTCTATATGATAAGCGTTCGATGAATTTTGCCTGTCTCCTAGGCGCTAAGATGGGGCCGGGTTGGATTACATTTCTTGTTTAGCAGACGAAGGTGACAAGTACATCAGAAGACAGAAGACAGAATACGCGATGCATATCAATTCCATGATACCTCAGTAATACACCTAGAAAGCATAGCGGATAAGGTCAAAGCTCCAAAGCTCCAAAGCTCCAGGGAGGAGCTTGAGCATTGACGTGCGGCAGGAATGTGGCTGGAACGGTCCGGTGGTCTGCTGTTCGGTGGGGACTTTTAGCCACATCACACCATTTATCGCCTTCTCCACTGCCGCTTTATGTGGCGTTAGCAGCTGGCATGAAGTATGCCTATGAGAAACAGCTGACTATCGTCATGATTGCTTGACGAATTACACGTACATACACGCACACGCGCAAATATATAATACCGCTGTCTCGCCATATTGATGGTACTCATATCTAAAGAACTTAGAATATATTAGAATTCGTTAGGTTAGTTAGAAATGATGCCGTACGTAAAAAGTACTAAGAGAGTACAACTCTTACCCTCTTTACCACGCGCTCTTTGCAACACTCAGACTTGCCGGCCATGTACGTATGTATGTGTTTGAGTAGAGAAAGAACCAAGGTGACTGATGTCCCTGTGTTGTTTTATCTCCAGATGCCAAGGTGCCTAGGCAACCGTCCTACCCTATTGACGGTCTAAGCAGGCATCAACACAGGCATCAACGCACACGTATAGATGCCAGTAACAAGTGTTCAACGAAATGCTTTCTGAAAAGTACCTGGTCATACAGCTCATCCTCGGTGGATCTACTGCTTAGTTCTAAAGAAACCGCCCAGCTTACTCATCATCTGTCCCAATCCTCCATTTTCACTGCCATTGACGAGCCCGCCCTGGATCCATCCAGGCAGCTTCCCCCTGATTCGATCTGTGCCAAATCGTCTATCAACGAGTACGATAGCAGCATAATCGTTACGATGTCTGATTGCACGCCCGATGCTCTGATTCACCGCACGCATGCAGGCGTTTTCATAGAAGTCCCTCGCGGCCTGCTTCGCTTCCGCTATGGCTTCGCTCCGAGGCCGCGGGGCGTCGCAGTCGGTCAGCTGTTTGAGCGCCGTCGACTCGATGTACTCGATCCGCGCTTTCCAGTCCGGAGAGTTGATGTTTGGGTAAGGAAGCCCCACAATGACAACACAGCGGCCTAGGTGGTCCGAAAAGTTGATGCCTTCGCTCATCTTACCACCCACGACGCTGAGTAGGAGGGCCCCGCGAGCTCTACTAGGAGGCTTTGTGGATGCCGTTGGGGCGCCATCGTCTATTATTGCCTTGCTGTACTGTTCGAGAAGATCGTCACTGGAACTCCCTTTGGCCTCACTGAAGACAGCCTTCTTGTCTTGTATTTTGTTCCAGATAGACGTAGGCTGGGTGCCGTCCGTCTCCTTCCAAACGCCTACTACCTCTTCGAGGTACCCGTAACTCGGGAAGAAAACGACGACACCATCTGGGACGGCTGTACAGATGTTTAGAATGGCAAGACCGAGTTCGCGTATCATTGTTTTGTCACTCCGCTTCTGATAACTAAATTCAAACTCCATCCTGTTGGCATTAATTTTTGGTTGACAGGATGATAGCGCCCAAACGCATAGGTTAGAAGCTGGGATTACGTGCCCACAACTGAGAGTAGTAATCTTCTCCGGTGCGAGATTTGGAAACAGATGGGCCGTGTAATCTTCGAAAGGCGACATCGTGCCACCTGCGAGAATAACCGCCCGCGCCTTCAATGCGATAGATGAGAATGCGTGTGTTGGAGACAGTAAAAGATAGGATAGTTTGATGTCCTGATGCTCCTTTCTGCCTGTCTTGTGATAAAAGATGCGCCCTTCGGAACTTAGGTTACTCAATGACACGAGAAATGATAGCAGCGTATGTAGGACGGGTGTGGATGAGAATGGTGTTGTTGGCTTGGTTTCCCCTTGGGTTTCGATGTGCGCCGCATACCCTTCGATTTTGTATGCTAGTTTCGAACCTTGGACATAATCAATGAGCTTGAAGAGGTTTATTTGGTCAATGCCCTTATGCTTGAGCAGCGCGTTGGGATCAACGACCCCCTGGTCGGCCTACGTTAACCGTCAACGACCATTAACAATCAGATCTGAGTGATCCCTTACCTTGATGTTTAGAGCGTTGTCCATCCATGAACGTAGACCGTCAACAATTCTGGCCACCTGACCTACCATGACTCTGTTCTCACCCTTAAGTTTCTTCCCAAATTTCTTAACGTATACTTCAAGTAGCTGTCTTGCACGAACAAGGTCCTTGAGACAGACTTCAGAGGCGTATACATTTGCGATAGCATCCATTATGTTATGCGCTTCATCGATAATGACGATATTTCCATCGAGCTTGATTCCGAGCGCATCCCTGGCCGACTTTTGGAGCAGCAAGGGATATGGGAGGGTGATGACTTCTGCCCCAGGAATTGCCGTCCTCGATGTGTAATATGGACATACTTGAAAAGTCTTTCCCAGGCTGTAGAGGTCCTCTATATCAGGTAAGGTGGCGAGCACATTGTCGCGAAACTGGTGAGTTTGTCCAAGGTTATTTGCGTTTGGGATGAACTGACACTTGTCTTTTGACTTGGATTGCTGCAGCTCGGAACAGCGATCATTGATGGCGGATAGTGACCCAAGACGAGCGACGGAGGGATTTATGCAGAGACGTTGACGTGAAGATAAGGGTACGTGTTTTACTGCCTCTGCCTCGTGGTTTTCATGACTCTTGAGAAACTCATCCGGCACTGAGGGTGGAAATATTGGCCGGCGTAGCTCTGATATAAACTGCGTCAGTTGGGAGTGCGTCCTTGACGTATAGTATATCTACTTCCAGTTAGTGATAATCATGCAGCTGCAGAGTGCCTTTATGCCAACCTTAACCTGGTCTTCGTCGTTGCCGTCACTGATCTCCTCCTTGCTTATCTCAGAGAACCTAGGCAGGTCGTCGTCTTCTTGCTCGTCCAATAGCCATTCTTCTTCATCACCATCGGAACCCTTTACCTGACTGCTGGAGTTGGTATCCCCATGTCGTCTTCTCTTCTTCTCCCTTTCCTCTAGCATGGTCTCCCTTGCTCGGATTTTTCTGAGATTTGATTCTCTCTCCTCCCAAAGATCTACAATATCAGCTCGTTTCCTCTTGAGGAGCTGTTCTACAACCCAGTCGGGCTCATTTTTGAACGAGTTGGCTGCAGTGTCAATCGATATTTCGTATGTCTTTCTCTTGTCGTTTCGTAGCCAAGTCAGAGCCGCACAGATCAGTGACAGCGATTTCCCCTGAAGAGGTCAGCGCGAGTGAAGGGATTAGTGTATAACAGAAAACCTCATACGGTGCCCGTGGGGCTTTCGAGGATGCCAATATGGCCATCTCCCTGCTCGAGAACATTGTAAACGGTGTGCATGAACTGCTGTTGCACATCATAGGGCGTGAATGGGTGATGGAAATCTATATTCCGGGTTCGCTCAATAATCTCCTCCATTCTGGCGCGAAACCTCGACTTCGGTATGACCTTATCTCATGACCTTAGCTCGCCTTGTAGACCTAAGCTATGCCCGAGAGCACCCTTTACCCAAGCTTTATGTTCTGTGGGTGGTAAATTCGCTAACGTTGGGATTCAAAATGCTTTCATCCCTTAGTGTGGCGAAGCCTGATAAACAAAACAAGAGCTTCAGGTCCGGGGGGGTTCAAGCTACCTGCCACAGCGGCATGACAATACTCTAGTAGTGGAATTTGCGACTTCAGCACAGTGCACGTTAGCATCAACTTGCGACCGGTGAGAAGGAAATCGCCTTATAGTATAAAAGGTACTTGTAAATTCCCATCATAAAGACGGGACGTTGCTATAGGGACCTCATAATATTATCACGGTGCTATGGTAAGGTGAGATACGTAGTGGCGGTGCACGTACCTTAGTAATGTGTGGCTTCTACGCGTGCAATGGAGACCTTCTAGCCCAATTCTTCCAATAAAACTACCTCCGAGGTATACTACTAGGTAATATAATTAGGTAAGTACCTTGGGAAGTTTTGCTGTTAGATACTATTTATAGATATTATCTATACAAAGACTACATATATCGATTGATTGAGAGCTTCGGCATGTAATAACCTATAGTTACTGTCCAAAGCTCCAGTCCGTGAATTTCAAATTAACCTAATGCATGTGATACTGGGTGATATCCGTAGGTGGTGAGATCAGGCGTGTAGTGTTGGCCCAGGTGATTGATTGATGGTTGTTTACAGCACATGACTCTGCACTGAAGAGTCAACAGCGGCCCCTGTGTTGGAGTCTACATATAAGCTAAGGGTAGCCCCCCCTAGCTAACTTAAAGGTATCCGTACATTTTTTAAGTAGATATAACCCACAAAGGACTTTGTCCCATTTTAATTAAATATATAAATAGCAAGTACTTTATATAAATAAACATATACCGCTTATTTTATTTAAATAGCTATAATAAAAAGGTAAACCGTTATTTAAAAATATATACCGATTTAACTATTTATTTATTGCTAAATTTATTTACTACTAAGTTTGTTTATTATTAAATTTATTTACTACAAACATTAAAATATTAACAATATACTAATAAAGATAAATAATAATAAAAAAAATATTAGTATAAATAAAATTATTTTTAATTGTTTTTTAATTGTTTTTAAACTATTTTTTAATTATTTTTTAATTTGTTCTTTTATTAGCTATATTATATTTTAATATTTTATACTATTTGTTATAAAAATATAGTTTAAAATAAATAGCTTAATTTAATTAAATTAACAAAAGCTTAATTATTTAAATTAATTTAATATTTNATTTATTATAATAAAAAGCTTTATTTATATAAACCTTTTCAAAAAAGTATGTTAGATTTAAAGGGTAAAAATAATAGCCCTATTAAATAGATTCTTTACCTATACTTATTTAATATAGCGCGCACAAACGTAAAAATATAACTTTACACACAATTAACTTAATTAATAAACAACCAATTAGAATCGCTTAATTCTAACAGAGGTAACCCCATCCATAAACTTCTATAGTAGAGTAGAACGATAAAATAGAACGCAACAGGAACTCCTCATACTCTACACAGTCATTGCATCGCTAAATCTTCATAGGAATATAAAAAAGTAATTAGTTGAGTAATTTTACAAGCAATAATTATTCATTAGCACCACACCGCTCGCACAACTCGGTAGAATCCCCTGCAGGACGATATTGCAGTAGAAACCCAGTCGGCATTGTCGGTTCTGTATAGTAACTAGGTCTGCAATACAGCTAGGGCTGGTACAGTAGAACTGTGCAAATAATGTTTGATATCTGATGCGATACCCATCGTAGTTTCTAAATATTTTTGTACCTCACCGTGGGTTTATTGTATCAAATACTTTCTAATTTCACAAAGACAGGACTTTTAGGCCATGTATTTTATCCCGTAGTTCGTGATTATCTGCGAAAGCCCGTCTCCTGTGAACTCAACCAAGTCAGGATATAACTGGCTGTGATCATTTCTATAACATAAACGATGACTAAGATTAGTGAGATTGCTGCGAGGATAAAACCAATGCAGGGGAAGGGGGCCAAGATCAGTGGGAGTGGAATCATGTTTTGGCTCGCGTTGCAGAATGAATCCGGTCGGCCGGGTTAACGACCCCCATACGTCGGCTGTAAGCACGCGGTTGCATTAGTCTGTTTAAAGTGTGATGCTGTGCCGCAAATGTAGGAGGATTTTGACTTGGGGGCCTCAGCGACTGATCAAGCCCCTTGTATGTCTGAGGCTTGGTGCTGCACCTATTATCGTATATGAGCGTACAAGCTGCCAGAAGAACCCGAGATCCCGAAGCAGTTATCTCTTATAGACACAAAATTCATACTTGCCCCAATGACCTCGATAATTGATACGTGTTTCTTGGAGACACAAATTGAGCCGCACATGCGAGCAGAAATCTGCCATGAACTCTGGGGCATTGGGTTTTGCTCCCCAATAACAGGCATCGATTTCACAGCCTTCTGGCACTACTATTTCAAGACCATTACTTCTTCGTTGCATGATGGCGGATGCCGTGTCACCATCAGGACACATCGCGATGCCATTGAAATGGCTAATCTGCTCAAAGAGGGTGCCACGAGACTGGAAATAAAACAAAGGTTGCGTTCCAAATTAGATGCAAAGCATATCAATGACGAGTCGTTGGAAAATTCCATTGACTTGGCTGCGAGCCTGGCGGCGATGTGCGACTGTGGAGCATCCTCGCATGGCTTGTCCGGGAGCACAGAGATACAATGGAGGCATGATTCCCTCAGGGATTTTCTCGCCAAAACCTTCCACGTTAGACCCATTCTGGCACTTGAAAAAATCAAGCTTGAAACGACATTCACAGCAAGAAATCTGAACCGAATTGCCGGCCTAGAGATCATTTGGACCGATAATCTTGTTGACCATTTAAGGTTAACAGACGACGACACAAAGGTGTACGTCTTCCATCATGCGTCATTCTTAGAGGCCCAGCGTTGGAGGTAAGATTGAATTGCCTGCCCAGTCCCCGTAGTATGTCTCGGGTGCTAACAGGCGATAGCTCACAGAGCCTGCTTCCGCCGGCTCTAGTATCAGAAACGCTTCACACCCTCGCTCTCCTATTTCCGGCAAGAGATTGCGAGTCTCGAAAATGGATCTCGAAAATGTCGTTGGTTGATCCAAGGGTGGTTCGGTGTGGCCAACTCAAGGCCGACCTAAGGCAGATTGAGAAGTTCCAAATCTGGCGTGATAGATTAGTTATGTTGAAGCAAGTATACGACGACGCTCAGCCTCAAACTTTAAGGCAATGGTGGAATGACCGGCGGAATGGAGTTCAGTGGTATATGTTCTGGTTTGCTGTTTTGGTATTGATATTGACAATATTATTCGGCTTGATACAGAGTATCGAGGGGGCAATACAGGCCTATGCGTCGCTAAAAGCGATATCGGGTGGTCCCAGGCTTGTAAGATAAACGTATACAGCACCTTAACCCTCTTTTGTTTCCTAACCCTTGCAACTTTCACCCCTATTACCCCTCCTTGCCTTAGAACAGTAAGTCTCGGGGGAACTTTGGTTCTAGTTGGAAGAAGAACATTCGAAAAGGAAGCGGCTTTATGCTATAGTCTTTGCTTCTTTGCTTTTTGTAGCTTATTATCCGGCTACTGGGGATGCTCTGGATCATCTCTTCCCAGCCACCAAAGTGATAGATTATGATAGATGGATGGGGCATGATCATTAGTTCCCTATCAACAATTTATCCTCCTGTCTTTAATTGCCGGCTCCCAGGTGCCTGTTCGTGGGATTAGGAGAGCGTTCTAGCCGTTTAGATAGAATACCCGTATATGTTGACTCTGCTTAGGAAGTGTGGATCGCGATTAGTTCTAGTGCTAGCCTGACATGTAGTTTAAACCAACAAGCATTGAGTAGATAATAAAGGAACGGTGTCAACGGATGGTATTATATAATGTAGACTGATCGCCCGCTGCCCTCTGCTGCAGTAGGTAGTCAACGGATTCAGCGTACTTGAAGAAGAGCGCCAAAGAAGTTGTGTTTTGGAGAAGAACCTTTGGGATGCTACTACTAATCCTATATCCCCAAGCCTGAAAACCAACACAGCGGACTTGGGGCTTCAGAAAGTGACTGTAAATTCTCCTCACATGACCATTGCCACATCAGCAATGTATTTGTGCCCCGGTACAAGAATTACGCGACTGCGTACATACAACCGAGTCCACTATACATCTAATGATATCTAATGGCAAACGAGATTTATTTTCCGTAATTTCATAGGAATTCTTGTTAGCCGCACGAGGGGTAAGAAGCGAATAATAATGGCCATTTCTCATTTCCTGTCGTTGCACGCAGAGCGACTAACCCGCAGATCTCCAGCCGGGTTCCGTCTTGGCGAGTTGCTAGCCGTCAATCAGAGCGGCCCACAATCGCCCGAGGATCGGGACCACGAAAAAGATGCTATTAAACTGGGTAGGTTCGGGGATTATTCGCTTGTCTAGCTCCTCTCTAGCTTCCCTCATGTTCTCTATCCTTTTCATAGGGACGCAGCAGTGAGGGGGAGCTAGAATAGCGTCAGCAGTTTAAGCCCTTATTATTAATATTTCCGGGATTGATCAAGATCCTAGACTTTGATCAAGCTACGCAACGAGGTGGCTAGATGACATTACTCTGTTCTAGATTTCATTATCTTCCCCAACATGAGCACAGTGGAAGGAATTGTTTGCGTGGCATGGTGAAACGGTCAGCAACAGCTGCAGGTCCCTCTTAAAAGGCGAGGCAGAAAGAACATATTGTTTGTTGTGTGACGAAGCGGATATAGCTTTACCTGCTGAAGACTGGTAAGCACTATGGGACCATACCGAAGCACTATCCGTCATACAGAGAGGTCATTGTTAAAAGCAACGACGGAACGAGAAAGCGAAAGAGTACATAGTTCGAAGATTGTTGGACGTGTGAACCTCGGCACCTACGGTAATACAGTAGCTCATGTTGAAAGGTCCTTGGGTCTCTGTGTCTTAATCGTCTATATCCAGATAAAAAAGGGCCGATATGAGGAGAAAGAAATCTCTCACGCTGTTCGGTCTGCGATTGGCTCTGCTTCCAGGGAAGAAGAAGACATAATACCGACAGGACGAAAACAAAATATTCCCGATCGCCAGTTGCCGCCGCAACAGCCCACCTGCGATAACCTTGGAAGACATGGATGCTGTAAAGGCAAACTGGCCAATCAAACGCGCCAAAGCCCCTGCCTAGCTACTTGATTTGGCAAACTTCCAGGTTTTCTGTGAGCCCCAGCAGGACCCCAGCATCGAGAGCTCCATAGCCAAAAGTCGCCCAGGAGTGATGTAATGTATTTAGGTTAGGAAAAGAGATGATAGTTGTAATCACTTCAATTACTTCACTACCAGAAATGAACACATGCAACGGGATAGTACACGTATTTAGTTAGACGAACTGGCAAAACAATTCATCAGTGTATAGGTCCAGCAAATCGAAACAACACCATTTCTACGTCACGTTCTGTAATCTATGAAAATCATGCTTACCCGGCGACTTTAGTACTTACTGTAGAATGCAACCCATCGGAGGGGCACAGAGCTTTGCATAATGAACCTGACGGTCTCCGATCAACCACGTCATACTACCTAGCTTGCGCTTTTCTGAAGAAAGGCTCACTGGAAACCTGGTTGCCAACATACATAGTGCTGCTAGAGACATACATAGGCGCAATACTAACTAAAGTACTGTACCTAACCTACCTAGTCAGTAAATTCACATAGGTTGTTTCCTACAGGTAGTGAGCGATAAGCTTTTTCGCTAGACTACAGTACACTGCCTTGAACCCCCAATGTTGAATCACAAGCTCTACAAACACCATCCCGGATATGTGTACTGGACACATACTGGACACAGACTGTGTGGCGGTTGCACTTGAATTAATATCTTCCCGACAGGTCTGCTGAATTGAGGCTACCTAGGGTGGTTGGCTTAGTAGAAGGCTGGCGCTGCAGGCTAGCGCTGTACCATCTTAACAGCGAGTGACTAGTGCTGAGCTGGCTGTGTGGGGAACATTGTCTGGAGCCAACCTTCGGAACTTTACATCATACCTAGGTATATTTTGTGAATACCTAACCTACTTTCTTTAGACTATCAAGATCGACTACACAGCACTTAGGTAGTCTACCTCGGTAGGTTAGGGACCTTACCTCTATCTAGTCGGTGTCTTTGCTTATACCATAAGTACACATAGAAATCTTGTTGGTTCTTATGTTCTGGTAAACAGATACCAAGATTTAGGTATTGACGTGACATGTGGAAGCGCCCCTGCGCATGCGAAGAAAACCACTATGACGAAGCTTGTGTGACAACACAAGGTCTTGGTCCTATATACACTAGGTAGGTAGATTTTCTTAACTCATATTAACGTATTTAACGTGTGTAACTCCCTCCTATACCTATAGCCTGAGCTTGTCTTCATCGATCTACCCATACGGAGGTAAATGCAATTTCCTTAGCAAAGTTGATATCGCACCGGGGCGCTTCTATCATCTCCTCACACTCTATCATCGACTCTCACCAAAGCACGAAAGAAACGGTGTCTCGGGTTACTGCCTTTTCCCCCAGACTGAGACTTGGATGAAAGAAGCTATTGGCTTGATTTATTTTAGTTATACTTTTAAGGTACGGAATAGTTTGAGCGGCTGGTGTTGCTCAAGCCATTGAAGAATACCGTCCCGTCTACCTCCAGCTTCCCCTTCCTTGTGTGTACACAAACACAACTTGGAAACATCCTACACGCAAACTTGGGACCTTTATTTCCACTGCGCTCAGTTTATACTGCCAACATATGTAATCTCCGTATACCTCTATCTACTTACACAGCAACTAGACAGGTGCTCAGCTTGACGTCATCACAATATCTCGCTCTGTAGAGATAGGATTGGACCTTCCCACATCCACCTCACAGCTCATTAGAGCCAACCATCCAAGGTCTCCTTTCATCCTACCTAGTAGGTATTCCTACCCGTGAACAACCCAAGGACTTGCAAACATACGTACGTGCCTACCTATTATTCTGCAGATACAAGGTGGTTCTACTTGTACCTTCCTGCCTTCTCCTTCTAGACTCTTTCCCACATCGCTACATTCCCTCTCTTCCCTTCCGCCTCTTCAATTGTATTTGTTGTCTCTAGGCACCTTTCTCAGTCACCTACACATCTACAGACTTGCTCAACTCACAGCAAAGCTACCTCTGCACAACTCCTCCCTGAAAGTCCTACGTATTAACTTGTCTACGTTTTACCTTAGATTCATTTGCACTTTCTAGGTAAGCAAGCCATTGCATTGCATTGTTCAATATGCTGTTATTGGCACGCTACGCTGTGTTGGCAGAACTCAAGCAGTCCGCATGATAAGCGCGATGAAGGCATTGTGTGCCTTCCTTCCTATTCATACCTGAAACTTCCCACCTGCTAGTTCACTAACACTTCGCACCTTCTCTCTCTATCTTTCTTGCCACACAATCGCGTCAACAAGCGACCTGCGCTGCCACGCCTCTTCTTCCCCTGTTCCCCGTTCCCTTCTCTTCTTCTTCTCCTCTTTTGCACTCACAACATTCTCGCATCAGCAGATTCCAATCAACAACTGCATCGCCATCTTCTCTCAGCATCACAGCCTCTTCACCACCACCACACTACTACTACTTATTCAGCTTTTTGCACGCTTTTTGAGCATCCGTTTTCTGGGACAGCAGATTCTTACCGTTCCTGACAGCAGACAGACACTCCGTTACTACTCCATCTTTGACATCTCCCAAGATGAAGACTTCGGTTGTTCTTGGTGCAATCTCGGCCGGCCTGGTTGCTGCAGAGCTGCTCTCGCCGCCTGAAAACTTCCCTACCTGTGGTGTAAGTTACTGTCTCTCTACTCACACAATTCAAAATTTTTCTGACTTGACTAACCCCTTCTCGTAGACGACCTGCTTCGGCAATATGCTCGGTCAAGCCTCTCAACTTGGTTGCGGTAGTGGAGGCTCTACTCAGGACGCTGTCGATGGCGCCTGTCTCTGCAAGAATATCGATTTCTCCTATGGAATTATCGACTGCGCCAATGCTGCTTGCCCCCAGGGTGAAGCCCCTACGGTTGTCCAGTATGGCCTCGACTGGTGCGCAAGTATGTTAATCAGACTGGAATAACCCTTACGTTATGACTGAGTTGCTAATATGAATTTACAGAGCAGGGTGTTGTTGTCGGCGGCCTCAGTGACACTCCTGTTAGTTATCCCTCTACTATTAACACACAATTTGGCACAGAGCCATAGCTCTAGTTTCAATTTACTTAGGGTACTTACTGACTTAATTATCAGGATCCTTCTATTGCCTCATCCGCGACCACCACCATCTCCGCTACTGGTGGCAGTGGAGATAATGGCTCCGACTCAGGTACCTCCGCCACCTCGACGTCTGTGATCTACGCGACTGGCACGAATAGTTCACCTGAGGGTTCTGTTACTACTGTGTTGGGAACCACTCTCCCCTCCGACGGTTCGGGCGGACTTTCTGCCACTGGCGGCCTTGTGATCCCTATTGGCACGACTGAAATTATCGCGACTTCGACTAACAGTGCTGGAGAGGTTGTGACTACAACTCTTGCCACCAGCACTGTCTTTTCAACTTCTGATGCCGCCAACGGTTCAGGCACAGGATCCGAGTCTGCAACCGATAGTGGCTCTGTGGATTCCACTGCCACTGCCCCCGGGTCGACCATCACTGCAAGCGACGAGGTTGCCACCACTGCCTCTGGTAGCAACACAGAAGGCGCCACTCCCACAACCACCACTTCTAATGGTGGTTCTTTCCAGACTGCTGCGCCAGTTGGCCTCGTCGCTGCTGCTGGATTGGCTGCTCTGATGCTATAAACCTCGATTCAACGCCCAGTCCGTTAAAGTTTAAGTTTTGTGGCAGGATTCAGTATTTCTCACCTTAGATATGAGGGGACGGAGTCCCGGGGTCACATAATGCCAACGAACTTGTGCATGGATGACATACAATAATGGGAAAGCTCTAAATGCTTGCTCGGGGACGTGTAGAAAACGAGGGTTCCAGGTGTTTTCGTTATGATGTATGAATGACTTAAAGGTCTAGTTTCAGACCGCTAATACCGTATCTGAGATACCCTTCCCTGCTTGATAGCATCAGGAGTTGGGAGTATGTTCTCAATTTCGTTACGGACTCTAATTCAATACAGTTTGTCATGCCTTGGGATAATGCCTAATGCCTATATCTCGCCGGGAAAGACTAACAATAACGAGGTTACGTTGATGAATTTATTGATTAATATGAGTGCTCCGAGATCAAGGCATTGGAATGTTGTTGCGCGAAGCTATAGCGCAAGGTTATCGGCTGCGGGGTAGTCGATATCGCCTACCTGGGGGGGTATCCCCGACTGACCACTAGCTCTCGCTCTCTAATAAACATGTTTCTCTTTAACATCTTATCGAAAGGACGGACTTAGTTTAAGGGCGTATGATTAACTACATACAATACATTTCAACGGATTTTAATATTTCCAAAGCTTAGGTCTGTAGAAGAGGCTCAAATTCCTTGTCCTAAAGTCAGCGACAGAGCTGCTACAACGAGTCTGAGGCTCCATAACGCCGAAACCCGAACAACGAACAAGAGAACCGTTGGGGCGCACTCTCCTTGAGCTGGATATCTTGGTCCTTCTACAATATCCCTATTGATGGGCTATCTATTAAGCGTTATACAATACACTTTCTTTGCAACATTGTCTCTCTTTTTGCGTGCCAAGAAGGAATAATGTCTCCCACAGTAGCCCCCTCGACAAAGATCCGCCTCGCGACGGCGTCTCCTACCACGCAGAGCACGAGGCAAGACACGCTCTTCCAGCTTGGAAGACTTGCGGAATCCGCAAGGGAGAAAAGGGCGGACTTCTTGCTCTTGCCCGAGGCGTATCTCGGTGGCTACCCCAGAGGCGCTGATTTCGGGTGTAAGATTGGTGGGCGGACCGAGGAGGGTCGGGACGAGTTCCGCAGATACTTCCAGGGGGCGATTGATCTAGGAGACGTCGTCGGGCCTGCCGGAGCTGGCGGGCTCGGGAAGTGGGTGAGAAGGGAATTGAGAGATGATCTGGAAAATGGGGATGGGGATGAGGGGCAGAGCCGGGATCACGGGACAACGGGGCCGGCAAAAGTGAGGGGGAGACGGCACACGCGAGGAACTCGAACGCGTCGCTCGTGAGACGGGTGTTTTCATCGTCGTGGGTCTGGTGGAACGGGCCGNCGGGAGTCTATATTGCGCTGTCGTGTACGTTTGTCCCCGGCGGGGAATCATTGGGAAGAGGAGGAAGGTTATGCCGGTGAGTCTTGCGCTGTTCTGCGTTGCTGTTCTCCCGCCCGTGTTGGCGATACCTACCGATAGAGGAGGCGTGTCAATGTGCCTGAGAAACATAAATCCTATACTTGACGTTGGTGACGAAAATGATGGGCAATTTGATCCAAAAGAACGGGATGCGCAGTCGCTCCGTAGTATTGATTGAAATTGGCAGGCTTGGGCTGTCCAGTTCCCTTTCCCTAGGTATTGTCAAGTGACTATTTCATACCAGAAATTTACGTCTCGGCAATACATTTCGGCCGAGGAGACGGATACCCTGAATAGCAAACATGGCCTGTGAGAGCAAGAAGCGAGCTAATGAACTTGTTACAGACGGGCACAGAGCGGCTGATCTGGGCACAAGGCTCACCTGCAACACTGAAGGCCGTCAGTACGACCATTCGTGGAATCCGTGTCAACCTCGCGCGCGACTGTNGGGAGTATTATATGCCGCTGTTGAGACAGTCGCTCTATGCGCAGAAGTGCGTAGTCAGTCCGTTTACCATATTCGACTTATGCGTGCTAATGGAATCACCGCTGTAGTATCAACTTGTACTTCGCACCCACGGCCGCATGGTAGAGATACTTGGCTTCCTCTCAGTAGGTCATCTGCCCGTCCCAATGGCTCCTACATGCCTTAAAATTTGGACGGTATATTAATAAGAACACCACCCCTGTAGTGCGCACCATCGGAATCGAAGGGCGCTGCTTCGTCGTGACCTCTAACATGTGCGTGCGCGAAGGCGCCAAGCACGTATCACAGAAACCGAGACGGAACTCGTGCATCACGGAAGAAGGGTTCGAAATCGCCCTCCCGCCGTCCCCCTCCGCGAAGAAAGGCACGGGCGCATCCGCGAACCCGCTCGCGGGCCACGGCGCCGGATCAGCCGCGCGGGCCCGTCGTCGATCCGTGTTCGACGAGGACGGGAACGAGATCGTGCTGGGCGGTCCTCCGCCTACACACCATAAGACCGCCATTCCTGCGCCGCCTTCGACAACGTCGGCTGTCATCGAAGAGGACGAGGAAGAGAACGTGGAGAGAAAGGGTGGAATTGCGGCAGACTACCTCTCCCGCGGCGGGTCGAGCATCGTCTCGCCTTTCGGGGAGGTCCTTGCTGGCCCGCAGTGGGAGGACGACGAGGGCATCATTTACGCCGATGTCGATCTGGAGGACTGTGTTCGGGGACGGCTGGATCTGGATGCGGCGGGGAGTTATTCACGGTTCGTTCTCCCCCTCCTCATATTCCTCTTTCAATATTCTCTCCTTCTAGCCAACTCTCTGCTCGGCTTCCTGATGCCTGATTTAATTTCGTATGACACGTTTCGGTTTGCGGTTGGTCGGACGCATATACCTGCTAATCATTCGGCAGAAACGATTCCTTCAAATTCTCCGTCGAAGGCTTGGATCTGGATCCCCTGCCCTACTATGCGTAGACGGCGCCGAGGACCACGAAGTAGGATAACTGCACACGAGAATGTAAATTGCAAGTATAGTATCTAGTTATCACATTGTTTAAGAAAGGTGCAAGTAGTGGTCGGTATTCTCTACAGTCACAGTTGGGAGACGAAACAGAATCGTAATTCTAGCCACTTGCTGGCCTTGATTTGAAATAGCAGATTATCTAGAAGTGTCTGCCGACCACTGATGAACAAGATTCTCTTCACTCCTGCGATACACGAACCGTTCTTGCAAACTTGAAACTGTAAAAAGCAAAAATTCGGGTATCTAATAATATAATCATGTTCGCAATCCGACCCTCGACGCCTCGTCTCCGACCTGCCCTGCCCCTCCCCCGACCTAAATTGAACATGTGCAAGAAAACATCCACGAAGTAGCCACCCATTACTTGAAATCAGACACGTCGAAGAAATCGTATAATGGAAAGGGTGTGGCCCCGGCCCAGAACAAGCACTGACCAGACCCCATCCATAGAAGAGAACTTCAGCGAATATACGCCATGAAATTTGATGGTGATTCGCTTCTGCTGTTTTAGTCCATCTCCTTCTCTTTGACTGTCTTGTTTGCATGCTGCTCCCCGTTTTCGGAGACTTCCAATGGACTAGCCAGAGGGCTGTTGACACCAGCAACGCTGCCACTGATGCTATCGGCTCTGCCATGGCCGAGAAGGCCGCTCCGGATACTTGCACCGTCTCCCACGCTCTGTTTGCCAGCGTAGAGACTGTTGCGCTCACCAGGCAGAGCTGGTGCGATGCCGGTGGTCGAGTAGATGCTTGCACGCTCGTTGCCTGCAATTCTAGAGGTCGATTGGTGCAGGCCCGGAGTCGGCGGAATGTCCCGCATACCATCCATATTGGCACTGAGAACGCTTAGCGGCAGACTCTCACGACTACCCCCCCAGACTGACGATGGGGCAAGAGCTCGGACAGAAGCATCGGTATCCATGGACCGTCTACGTCTCCTCTTGCTAGAAGAAGCAAGTGTGAGGATAGAGGCGTTATCAGTCAAAAGGTTGTTGGCTGTGGCCGAGTTGTAAGTCGTAGGTTGGCTGTGAGGGGCGAGATGTGGCGGGATGGCAGAGGCGGGCGAGCTGGTAGGGAAAGGCTGAGAGAACTGGATGGTCTGGGAATTGTTGTGGTGTGATAAATGCCCGCCAGCTGTGTTGCCGCCGTTGGAGCCACCGTTCGGAGCCATCGACTGAATGGTTGTGAGCGTGGTTGTCAGGGACCGCACTGAGTGAGCAGGCGAAGAAAATGTGCTGTCTCCTCCTCTGCGTGAATCGAGATTACCGCCTGCGGTTCGACTCGTCCCGGCGACCGAGGATGCCATTTGTGACGGCGCATGGATGGAATGCGCCGCATCATGATCCGTAGAAAGCGTAGGCGCCGTCGAATGAGCGCCGATTGTTTGACGGGCGGCTTCGTCGGCAGATGAAGGGATCGAGTCTCGGCTGTGGCTTAGTGATTCGTTCGAGCTTCTGCCGGCTTGCGAAGTCGAGCGTGACAAGTTGCTCTGCGACCTTCTCGGGGCAACAGCGATGCGGCCGGATTGCGGGTACGGATTGTTGTTCTTGGACGGTCGCTTCTTCGAGGCCTTGGGGGTGGTCTCGCGCTTGGAGTGGTCGTTCCGACCGCCCATAGACGACGATCCATTCTTGAAGTTGGCAAGCTTCCTGACCCAGGCGAAAGGCCGTCGACGACCTGCGCGCTCTGTATGGTCTAGAGCGACTTGAGTTAGACCTATCTTCCTATGAGGCATCGCGAGGGCATGCGAAAGTATGATGGCTTGGAAGAACAGCTTTGGGGAGGAGCCGGAGGGTTTAATGAGAAATGTATATACATACCGACTGGGAGAGGAGACGCCGAGGTCATGGCCATTGGCATCTGAATAGTAAGGTTGCCGGGGGCGACTTGGCAATGCCGAATGAAAGTCAGATATGTAATAGAGCTTAGGCGCGAGGCAAACGGTGTAGATGTTCAGTAGATACGTATGTAGTGCTCGGTGGTGAAGTCCGTGCTGTAAGCTGTGCTGTGCTGTGCTGTAGGTAGTCTAGTATAGATGGATCGATCCTCCGGGAACACACCCAGCTGAAGATCAAACAGGGTGTACCAGCCTGGTGACCTAACCCGAAGACGGGGAGCTCAAAGGTGTCAAAAACGTTGGACTGCAAGCCACAATACACGATAGGAGATTCGGGAAGATCAGGCGCTGATCATTGCAACTAGGGGCTTATGGCAAACCTAAAGCGGGAATGGAGAAGAAAGGGAGGAGTGTTCAAAGCTCGAGGTCGCTGCGGTGTTCTTAATTCAAAAAAAGCCCAAATTTAGCAGGGTTACCGACGCATTTGCGCAGCGGAGCCCAACAACGGCTAAGGGACTGGATCTTTGGTTGGGTACAGTACATATGTGGAGGTAGGTAGCTAGTACACCTGTGCCTAACAATGTTTCCCCGGATGCACCCGGTGGGTCTTCAGGTGGTGCAGGTGAGGCTGATGAGACTCTGGATCCGATACCACCTCTAAACCCTGTCAATTGCGTCATCAGCCACATATTAGAGGTGGAGGTAATGTGTACATGCGACAGTGTATCTGCGGATCTATCTATGTATGGAATCTAGAGAGGCACCCACTTAGGTTATCTCATCTCAACGTATCGACTAACCTGTCTTCATTTTACATAGCGTGGCCGATAGCCTCCCTTTTCCACAGCGCCTATGCATCCTAGCTGTCTCAGCCATCCTGCAGCCAGTCTAGTGAGCGATCTATAATCTCTTTCGATCTGAGCTCGACTCGATCTTCCCGCCTAAGTGCTCGGAGTAACGAAGTACGACTGCTAGTGTCACAAGTGTCGATTTGATTGCTTCCTGTTTTGTTGAAGCTCATACCCGACCAGTTAGGGGGCTCCCATTCAGATGACGAAAAACGGATGTGATTAGCTTTTGTGGCACGTGGTATCTCTTTCATATGTTTAGCGATGTCCATACAGCCGTTGCCGGCCGATGTGATTGCCCAGATCAAATCCTCGACTACCATCACGAGTCTTAGCGGCGCCGTCTGCGGCCTGTTCAAAAACTCTCTTGATTCTGGAGCCACCAAAGTAACCATATCGATAGATTATGTGCGAGGGAGCTGCTCCGTTGAGGATGATGGATTGGGGATATTGCCTGCCGAGTTCAAGCCCGGCGGCGGCCTGCCCAAGCTGCACTGTAAGCCCTGATTTTTCCTTCTCACGTAGAACATGTTGTTTGGCTAATAAGTTACGTAAAGTCACTTCTAAATATCCTGCGCATGAAGGGATTCACGGAAAGTCCGGCACTTTCTTAGCATCATTGGCTTCGCTATCACTACTCTCTATCACTTCTCATCACCACAAGTATCATACTCATAACTCGATTCAACTCCATAATTCAGATATTTTAGCTCGCCATACCCCTTCACCCCCAGATCAAAGGCTATTGAGTTTTCCTCATGGTACAAGAGTGACCGTACGAGACCTTTTCGGCTCCATGCCAGTCAGAGTGAAACAGCGAGCCATTGACACGGAAAGGGGTATACATTCTAAACAATGGGAAACGCTCAAACGGAACATCGTCGCATTTATGCTTGCCTGGGATGGGCCCGTTTCGGTATCAGTTCGTGAGCCTACCTGCCGCTGGACATTTTCGGTCCGTAGCAGCCAAACGTATCAAGAAAGAGCGGCGTTTGAGCTCGATCTGACAGCAAAGGTGTCCAAGATCTTGTACCAAGCTCAGCTATCCGATGAAATGAAACCAGAGGCTTGGGTTCCGTTGAGGGCCTCGGCTGGTAGTCTATCGGTTACCGGTGCGGTGTCCTTGCATCCTGTCGCAACAAAGCGAATCCAGTTTATCAGCATAGGGATTCGTCCAGTGCCTAACGAGCATGGCTCAAATGTTCTCTATGAGGAAATCAACCGAATCTTTTCCAATTCGAGTTACGGCGTAGAAGAAGAAGTAAATGATCTGAAGGCCGATGCGCATGATGGGAGAGCAAAAGCCGGGCAATACCCAAGCGACAAGTTCACTAATCAAGAACTCAAGGGCCGGAAGGGTGTAGATCGCTGGCCAATGTTCTACATCAAAATTCAAATTGGAGAACCCGCAAATTCCATGGCATTGAAGGAAATAGATGATCTTCTCGACGAGCGTCACGGAAACTTGGCAGCTATGATAGACGTATTGAAGGCAGTGGCCTACGAGTTTTTGAAGAAATACCATTTTCGCCCAAAACGAGTCAGGAACACAAGAGAAGATATCCCCAACAAAGCCTCGAGGCCAGACTCGCCCAAAAGGAGTTTGACGAGTAAGCATGATTCAAAATCAACGTCATTAGCAACCGGAACTCGCAAAACCCAGCTTGTTGGAGATCTCACCACGACACGACTTAGCATTCGTTGCGACCGCAGCTCACGTTCACGGCCAGAGTCGCCTTTTGATCTCTGGTCCCGAATAAAATCCAGCTCACCACAACTGGTACTAGGCGACAAGAAGGTTGATGGGAAGTCCATGAGTAATGAACATCAAAGTCCTAGCACTCCCAGGACAGCAAGTCCAGACACCAACACAAGAAACTCATATTCTATGACCCCTTTATTTGACTCCGATGGAAGGTTGCTCCGACCGCCTTTTGCTATAGCAGACCCTATGGACCATACCGTCGAGCAAGAGCTTCAATCTGCGGGGATTGAAAAGAGGCCTTCAAATGAAGATATCAGGTGGACAAATCCAAGCACGAAAGAAACCTTAATCGTTGACCCGAAAACTGGCTTCGTGATACTACCGCCAAGTACACTAGCTGATGAAAGGCGTGAAAAGTCCGATCCAGTACGTTGCAAACAACTTCGGTTGAATGACGGGAGGTCAACCCCAGACACAGGTCGGAGCGTGTGGCTGAGAGAGCTGCTATCATCTTGGGAAAATCCTGTTTTCAAAGCTACGGAGCCACGTATTCCCAGCGCTTTCAGTGAGAATAGATTATACCAGCCAATGCAGTCATTCGGGTGCAACACTTGGCTTCAAGGCTCACCGGAAGTAGGGGGACCTATACAGGGTCGACTGTCCAAGGCCGCGTTACGTAGGGCCGAGATCATTGCCCAGGTCGATCGAAAATTCATTTTTGCTAAGGTTCTGGCCGATTCATATTCTCATGGACGTACAGCGCCGCATTTGAAGGCATCCCTCTTGATCCTCATTGATCAACATGCTGCAGATGAAAGATGCCGAGTTGAATCGCTAATGAAAGACTACTTTGTGAGCATCAGTGATCCCAAAGATATAAGCGATATATCGAGATCGCAAGCTGCGCCGATGCCAGCGACTTCTATAGCCTGTACAGAGTTGTTGGAACGACCATTAAGATTTGATATATCTGCTAGAGATGCGGCACAGCTCGAACGTACAGTAACGCATTTTTCTCGCTGGGGTATTCATTACCACATTTCACAGACTGAAAACGTTGCCCAGAAACATGTCGAAGTGATGAAATTACCACCAAGTATAGCCGAACGATGTCGACTTGAGCCACGTCTCCTAATCGAGCTCCTCAGGAAAGAGACCTGGAAGGTCGATGAGCACAGCCACCCTGACACTTCCGTGGCAGAGCCTAGCAATGAGGATGGCGGGTCTGTCTCATCGCACTGGGTTGCCAGGTTTCATGGTTGCCCCGAAGGCATCTTGGACATGATTAACTCCAGGGCATGTCGTAGCTCGATCATGTTCAACGACGCCCTCTCCCAAGCGGAGTGCGCGGATCTACTGAAACGGCTTGCAGATTGCGCATTTCCTTTCCAATGCGCCCATGGCCGACCGTCGATGGTACCATTGGTAGACCTAGGTGATGATATGACTTATGCCTCCGACGACAGGAAGCCAACCAACTCCTTTAGGAAAGCGTTCAAGAATTGGACTGCCAATGGACAGACAAACGATCTTGGGGTATAAGATGAATTGATATCATTTGTATGGTGTATATAGAGATACCCTATTATTTTCGGATTAATATCAATTCCATTTGATTTATAATATCTTGAACTTGACTATTTCCATAGTACTTGTACAATATGTCGGCAGGCTGTCAATGATAGCCCGCTCTTGGGCTAAGGTACCTATGTACCTGTTACCGCTGAAGGCAAGCCACAAGCTATTTGCACCGCCACTGCACTAACCTAGCTTTACGACCGATAAGGCTTGGCATGATACAGTGACGTGGGAGCATTGAAGCTCCAGATGTAGGCAGAGACGCGAAGAAGCAGACTCCGACGATGCCCCCATACCTCCACCGCGCAAACTAAAGTATGCGCCATGGCTTTGCTTTTGGTATGTTCTTTCCTAATCACGCTGCAAAGGACCCGCCAGACGTGATCTGTGCTAACGTGTTCGTCCCTCGCCGTTAGTGGAAAGCATTCGACTTCTTCGAAGTCGGCCAGGTCAGGCTCGGCGACGATGAGACGCGATCCTTCTTCGAAAATAACGAAACCTCCAGCGTATGCTCCGGCTCCGATAGTCTATTCCTCGGCAGCGACAATGGATACGTGCGCATCATCGGGCCGAGCTGGAAAGTCGTCCGCAGCTTTCAGGCACACGAAACGGGGCGCATCACCCACATGCGCCAGGTCGAGGGCACGAGCCTGCTCGTCACTGTCTCGGTATGCATTGCTACGTAGGTCTCGCATCGGTGGCGTCTTGATGCTGACTAGGAACAGGAGGACCTGAGCAACGAGCCAGTGCTCAAGGTTTGGGCGCTTGACAAGCCAGTCAAGAGGACAGGACTGCCAACCTGTCTGAGCACTATCAACATATCGAACGGACGCAAACAATTCCCGGTTGGTGTTCTAATATCCCGCAACAGTCGTATATGCTAATTATGACTGCCATAGATATCAGCCTTCACGGCCCTCGACGACCTCTCTCAACTCGCAGTGGGCTTCGCGAACGGGGCGGTCACAGTGATACGAGGTGATCTAATACACGACCGAGGCACGAAACAGAGAGTCGTGTACGAGTCCGAGGAGCCGATTACCGGAGTTGAATTTGTGTCCGATCCAAAATTGACCACGCTATTCGTTGCCACCACCTCGAAGCTCCTGAAACTAGTCATAACGGGAAGTGGACGTGGGCAACCGCCGCGGACCGTTGAAGACTCGGGATGCGCCGCTGGATGCATGACGGTAAACAAGAAAACGGGCGACATTATTGTAGTCCGGGAAGATGCTGTCTATTACTACACGGCTGACGGCAGAGGGCTCTGCTTTGCTAATGACGGAGCTACCACGCTCGCGTCGACCTTTGAAGACTACGTTGCCCTCGTTTCGCCGCCTACTTCTCCAAAGAATGGTGCGTCGGAGAATATGCGGAGGCGATTTGGTGGTGCGAGCACAGAATCATTATTCAGCGCCGCAACCTTCACAATGATCGATCCGCAATTGCAAGTAGTTGCCCACTCGGAGACGCTCATTTCGCCAGTGAAAGCCCTTTTTCAAATTTGGGGGGATCTATTCATATTGACCCAGGACGGCAAGGTAGGAAGTAGTCATCGAGATTTCGAACGACACGTGTGCTGATGGCAGGCAGATCAACAGATACCACGAAAAGTCGCTCCAGCAAAAGCTTGAGCTTCTGTATCAAAGGAACCTATTTCCTCTTGCTATCAGTCTAGCGCAGAAGTCTGGCATGGACGTGCAACAACAAACCATTATTTACAGGAGGTATGGCGATTATTTATACCAGAAGGGTGACTACGACAGTGCCATGGCCCAATATATCAAAGCGATCGACAACACGGAGCCTTCCCAAGTTATTCGCAAAGTAAAGTTCCCCATAAAATTACTCATTTCATGCGTCTGACAGCATTCTAGTTCCTTGATACGCAAAGGATACATAACCTCATCGAATATCTCGAAGAATTGCATGAGCACCATAGAGCGACAGCTGATCATACTACTCTGTTGCTTAATTGCTATGCAAAACTTAAAGATGTTGAGAAACTCGAGAAGTTCATTAGATCCGAAGGGGACTTAAAGTTTGATCTGGAAACAGCCATTAACATGTGCAGGCAAGGGGGCTACTTCGAGCAAGCAGCATACCTTGCGACAATGCATGGTGAGAGTGACCTAGTCGTTGATATCTTGATCGAAGACTCCAAGCGTTATTCTGAGGCGCTTGATTTTATCTGGCACCTTGATGCCGAAACAGTTAGTAACCCCAGTCCTTGAGGGCAAGGCCATAATTAACCATCTACAGGCCTACTCCTGTTTGATGAAGTATGCCAGGGTATTATTGGAGCATTGCCCCAATAGTACAGCTGAGCTTTTCATCGACTATTATACGGGTAAATACAAACCCAAAGTGCACACTACATCAGTCGAAGCAGTCCCGATATCGTCCGGTAACCGATTAGCAGCTGGCGCTGCCAGCGCTGTTCAGAATCTGACGAGCCTTCTGCCACTGCCATACATGGGCACTCCCACCATTTCTTCACCGACCCCACAAGGGGATAACCAACCTGTAGTCGAAAATAACACTTCAAACGCCGAGCAAGATAATGATTCCGTTTCAAAATATACCCCCCCACCGCCTCGTTCTGCATTTTCGTCCTTTATTGATCACCCCGACGAGTTTATCGTTTTCCTCGAAGCGTGTCTTAAATCTGATTCCCTCGGAGATGGGGATATGGCCGATATATATACAACACTGTTCGAAATGTACCTCCACAAAGCGAAGGACGGTAAAGGTGTACAGAAAGAAGAATGGGAACTTAAGGCGAAGAAGCTCATAGAAGGGCACGACATACCCATCGAAAACTCAAACGTGCTCCTTTTATCCCACCTCTCTGATTTCCGCGATGGTACAACACTAGTGAAAGAGCAGTCGGGTCTCCTCTTTGATATCTTCCGGTCCTACACCTCAGCTAAGGACACGCGTGGAGCCATCAGAGCCTTACGGAAATATGGACCGCAGGAACCACAGCTTTACCCCGCCGCACTCGCGTATTTCACCTCGGACCCGCACATTCTTGACGAGGCGGGCCCGGAAGAGCTTGCGAACGTACTGAAGAAAATTGACGCCGATGGCCTGATGGCGCCGCTACAGGTCATCCAGACACTAGGCTCCAACGCGGTCGCAACTATGGGCATGATCAAGCCGTATTTACACGAGACAATTACGCGCGAACGTCGTGAGATCGCGACCAACAAACGGCAGATCGCTTCATTCCGGAAAGAAACCGAGCAAAAGCGTGTTGAGATTACGGAGCTCGGCAGCAAACCTGCCGTCTTCCAAGCCCAAAGGTGTCCGGGGTGTGGCGCCCCGCTAGATCTACCGGTTGTACACTTCTTATGTAAGCATAGTTTCCATCAGCGGTGTCTCAAAGTTGATAACTCTGCCGGAGACGGTGACGGAAGTGACAGGACTGAGTGTCCTGTCTGTGCTGCGAACAATGCCGCCGTAAGAGCTATGAAGCGCGGACAGGAGGAGCGAGCCGAGCGTCATGATCTTTTCCGTGATGCGCTTAGTAAAGGCGATGAGCGCTTCAAGACCGTCGCACAGTGGTTTGGTCAGGGTGTAATGGGAGCCGGTGCACTAGAATGAGGGATACCCACGTCGTATTATATGTTGAAATAAGCGATGATACAGTATAGTAGCTTCGGGGTATCTATCTATCTAGTTCTCTATCCCCTTCCTCTGCTGTTCATCTAGCGTATTAAGCGATCATCGCCATCCAATGTTAAATCTATGTGCCTGTCGCGGAGTATATATACATATATAACTAAACCAGGCTTGGTCATTCCACAAGCATGCCGGATTTAATTCGATACAATACAATTCGTCGGATACCCAATCCTCGGTCCATCCTGTGTGATAGCTCAGATCACTCTTTTCACCTATTCCTAGCTACTAACACCAAACAGTTGGTTGAGCCACCGTCCCACACTCTCGTTCTCGGCCCCTACGCGTTTGCGCCAGTCGTCGACATGGTGTAGATGTAAACCTTTCAGGGAGTCGACTAGATTGCTGTGCTTACCAGCAGCCTTGACGAGACCACTTTCGGGATCCGTGCTAGGAGGAGCAACAAGCTCCGTAATTTGCCCATGCCGCACTGTCATCTTCAGTCCCGGCGCATGTGCATCTCCCGAGCCGTCAAGTTCTGCATTGGTGGGGAAGAACGAGGACGGCAGGTCGGTGGGCAGGTCGGGCCGCGGTCGCGGGTCATCGGCCGTCGGGTGCGAGGAGAAGGTGAACTGCGGCGTCTGCGCGTAGATCCAGTCGCGAGACCGCAGCTCGGCGACGCCGGCGCGGACCTCGGGGATGTCCTGCGCGGCGGCGACGTCTAGGACCTCGACACCGACTCGAGACTTTTGTCCATTCTTCTCCGCGTCTCCGTACATGCCGAGGAACTCGGCGACGACGGCGTCCTCGAACTCGGCGCTCGACACCCCGACGTTGCGCACGGGCGACCGCACGCTCTCGACCCCGCGCGCTTGATGTACGGCGCCGCGGGCGACCGGAGCAGCTGGCTAAGCAGGTGCAGGTGCGGCGACGACAGGAGACATGTCCCGTGGTGCAGCGAGCGCGTGCGCGTTAGTTTGTAGGCGGAGCCGGAGATCTTGAAGGTTTTGATGCTATCTCTCCCGTCTGATGGGTTGTGTGATCCGGTGGGGGTTGATGGGGAGACGTCGAGCACGATGTCGTGCCGCTCGTTGACCCGCACACTCTTCTTCTGCAGTCCCCGCAGTGCCCGCATTACCATCTCGGCGTGCTTGTTGCGGTCGAAGGAGGCCGGCGGGCAGATAACGCTGTAGTTCACGTTGCCCCCGTCGTGGAACACCGTCCCGCCGCCGGAGCGCCGGCGTACGAGGAGGACGTCGTCAGCTGTTTCGCTGGCCTCTGTCTCTGCTATCATTCCATCCACACCATTTTTCATCACTCTGTCCCCATTTCCTGCGGCAGCGAGTTCTGAACCCGCCCGAAGCTGTTTTAGGATGCCTCGTCTGTTGACCAAGCCGAGATTCACCTCGACCCAGGGGTTCTGGTTCCGCCCGATGACGATGCAGGGGCGGTTCGTGTACAGGAGGAGCACCACGGAGTCCGGGTGAGACTTTTGCAGTAGGAAGTGCTCGATTGAGAGATTTAGGTAGGGATCCGTGCTCCGGGATATGTAGACCTGGACCAGGTTTGACGGGCTGGAAACCGCCTCGGCCGAGAAGAAGCGGGATGATGGTCCTGTCAGCCATCTTTGCGTGTATCTCACTTTTGCAACGCTAATGCTGGTGTGATGATGATGCGCCGCTGACAAGCGGCTGGAAAAGGCCCTGAGGGCCATGAGACGCCAGCTAAGGGGAAATTATTCGTTTGAATTATTATATGTGTGAGTTTCAACATGGTACCTATTGTCAAGATTGGCGAGTTTAGTTCATTATGTATTATGTTGGTTTACCGAGTACAGTACTGACGTTAGGTAGGTAGCTGGAGGTGAAGCAGTGAGTGAGTGAGTGAGGCTAATTGTGATGGGTCTTCATGTAAGGTGTGTCTGTATTGAGTTGTAGAAGTAATGGAGACCCTACACTGTGGCCAACTGTGTTCAGCACTATTTATACTGGGTGTGTGTGTAACCCATGTCATGTGACACTAATCCCTGGAGAGAGCTGAAATCTTGGCATTTAGGGGACCGGTTAGTTAGTGGGTGGCTTAAATCGACAGGAGGTACAGTAAGTAGTCGTCCCATATATCTTTACCTAGGCATTCCAAAAACAAATCATTTCAATATTTCGCTGCACATATTAATTCGATTGAATTCTATTTATGTTTAATTTACCAACTAGATTCTATCACTCCGTCAGCTTACCACAAGGTTGAGGCATAATATATGTATGACCTAGGTAGGCAGCTAAAACCAGGATTGTAGGCTGTAAGCTAGCCGGCTCCGATTCGGAGCAAGGTCCCACACATGCCACCAGTGTCATCATCCAAAATTTAGAACTTGATGACTGTCATGTAATCTGTTCTTGACTCACAATGAACATTAATATCGCAATTGGCCATTGATGTTACTTGATTTTGGAGATAAAGGATCATACATATTAGGCCATCCAACAGTTACAACTCAATTCAATTGGTAGCAGGAACAATGTCGACTTTTGGGAAAGCTTTCCGAGTCACCACGTATGTCTTTACCACTACACTTCAGTTCACTTCTCATATAGTGCGCAACCCGACCAGTTCTCCTGTGCTGACACGCATTAATACAGCTATGGCGAATCCCACTGCCGTTCTGTCGGCTGCATTGTCGACGGCTGCCCGCCCGGCATGCAGCTCACCGAAGACGATATCCAACCCCAGATGACCCGTCGACGGCCTGGCCAAAGCGCTATAACGACCCCGCGAAACGAGAAGGATCGCGTGGTGATCCAGTCCGGTACCGAATTCGGAGTGACTCTGGGAACACCCATTGGCCTGATAGTCCTCAATGAGGACCAGAGACCAAAGGACTATGGAAACAAGACGATGGACCTGTACCCTCGACCGAGCCATGCCGATTGGACCTACCTCGAGAAATATGGTGTAAAGGCTAGCAGTGGTGGTGGTCGCAGCTCCGCGCGCGAGACCATTGGGCGTGTAGCTGCGGGAGCTATAGCTGAGAAGTACTTGAAACTGTCGTACGGTATCGAGATCACCGCCTTCGTCACCTCGGTCGGCGCCGTACACATGTTCCCGCCTACACCAGAGTTCCCGACACCGAGCCAAAATCCCGCTTTCATGGACCTCCTCCAGACCATCGATCGGACCACGGTTGACAAGTTCCTGCCCGTGCGGTGTCCAGACGAGCAAGCCTCAAGAAAGATGGAAGACTACATCGCGAAGTTCCGCGACGCTCACGACAGCATAGGTGGCACAGTCACCTGCGTAATCAAGAACGTACCCAGCGGGCTAGGTGAGCCCTGCTTCGATAAGCTAGAGGCTGAGCTTGCCCATGCCATGCTCAGCATACCCGCCACAAAAGGTTTCGAGATCGGCTCCGGCTTCGGTGGCTGTGAGGTACCCGGCTCTATCCACAACGACGCTTTCATCCGAGCCCCCGACGCACCCTCGACGGCGGATTACGGCGCGGCGAGGAATGGCGTGCCCAGACCAAAACTGACCACCAAGACGAATAACTCTGGCGGTATACAAGGTGGCATCTCCAACGGTGCTCCCATTTACTTCCGAGTGGGCTTCAAGCCACCTGCAACTATCAGCCAGGAACAGACGACTGCTACGTATGACGGCGAGTCAGAAGGTGTACTGGCAGCCAAGGGACGTCATGACCCCTGTGTAGTGCCCAGGGCCGTACCGTAAGTCATTCTCAGAACCATTTTCTTCCTATTTCGGCAACTTTCAGAGCACGAGATTTCCTTTTTGGGCCAAGAAAATGTCTAGAAGCTTCTGAAGCCCTCATAAACCACGCTCAAACTGGCTATAACTGACTCCGAGTGCTACAGAATCGTTGAAGCCATGGCCGCGTTAGTAGTAATGGACAGCTTAATGCAGCAGATGGCTAGACATGAGGCCAGGAGACACCTGCCACCTCTTCAGCAGACGGTTGCGCCGGCAGGAAATGGAGTTTCCATGGAGACGAGTTAGTTTGAAAAATACTGTTAGAGTTGATTATGGATTCAAAAACTGCATCTGCAGCATTAAATTCCGGGAAGGGGCGAAATAGCATGGTGACGAGACAGAATACAATTTACGGTGTTCAAACGACGTCATAACCTTCATCTACGGCCTTCTGTCTGTATCTCGGCCTAATATAAGTACATATTTACACTTTAAGGATGGCATCCAGGTGACTAAACCTATTGATTGTATCTTGTGAGGCGTCGTGCCCGGGCCAGCTACATACCCAGGTACTATCTCAGATCGTGCAAAATTCACGAGGCAATTTTTCAACTGTTGAACTCCTTAAGCCACTCCCCCACGGTGCGAATCTCAAGCTTCGTAGCTGCGCGAATGAACTGCGGCTCGGTGTCGATGTCCTCGAGTGTTCGCAGATCCCACACGTGGCCAGCCCCGTTGATCAAATGCTGCGGCTGCGCATCCCAGGAGGTGCGAGGGGGCGCGAGGTCCGAGTGGTAGCATAAATCCTTCCAGGGATCGGCGCTGCCGTCGACGAACAAGAGCCTGTCGGCCTTGAAGTCGAAGTCGCCGTAGACATTCCATTTAGCAAGGTCTGGCGTAGCGGGTATCGAGTTATATTTCCCTATTTGTGTCGTCACATTAGAACTAACATCATTCATCTCAAGGATCGCATTATATGTTTCTTACCCTTGGGGAAAGCCCAGTTGCACCATTGCTGGGTGTACGTGGCGTTGACGACTCGGGAGAGCAACGACTTCTTGCCGTGCGGGTAGCTGCTTGGTAGGCGCCGAATTCTGTGCACGTCGTGTAGAGGTAGCTTCGCTCGGCTCCGCTGGTAACGTTGGCCCACCAGTCCGGATGCTGCGTCCCGAAGCACTCGGGGCTGTTGTAGTCGCCGCTCTCGCAGAGCGGGAGGATGGCGCGCTTGACATACGCGGCGTAGTTGCCCAGGTTCTTCCAGGCCTTGCCACCAGTGTACTTGGCAAGCGCGCTGTCGACGGCCGCCACAGCGGGCGCGGCGTTGATGTCGGTGACATTGTCGCAGAACTCGAAGAAGTCCTGGTGCCCGTACTTCGGATTCCAGTTGATCTCCTGCCATGTATACGATGGGTAGTAGAACGGACCGCCAATCGGATAGGCGATGGTCTGGGCGAAATCCCGGATATCCTCCAGCGCGCTGAGGCCGAAGATATCCTTCAGCTGCTTTATGGCGGCCTGGTTCTTCGATTCGACTACAACGTCAATCTTGTCTACGATATCGTTGATGCTGGCAACACAATCTTGCGGGGCAAGCTTCTGGATCGGGTCATACCATTGCGGATATTCGAGCTGGCCATGGATCACGCCGCTACTAGAGATGGCGCCGTAGAAGGTCTTGGGATACGTCTTCTTCGTAAACGCCGATAGCGCGCCCGGGTAGCTTCCGCCGTAGAGGATCCAGGGTGTTGAGGGCGCATTGATGTTCTTGACGCCGGGGAGCGACACTTTCCGGGCAAACACGTCGAAGTCGGCAATGACCTGCTCTGTTGCCAAATACAGCAATTCGTCCGTCGTCGAGGTGTTGAATGGAACGCTGGTGCCATAAAAGCGGTTCTCCAAGACAACACCGATGCCGTTGAATCTCTTAACCAACTGCACTATCAAGCTTCCGTCGAGATGAGTGTCGTTATCAATAGGTCCCTCACCGGCTAGATAGAGGAAGACAGGTCCGCCAGGCTTGTAGTAAGAGGTCTCTACAAAATACCGCTGCTTAAATGTTCCCTTTGCACCGGGGATATAGGGCGTTTTATAAGGGAAGTGGTTGATCTATATAAAACTGTGAGAAATCTGCATAGAACAGGGAAAGAATAAGAAGTACGCCAAGTTTCTGAGGTAGTAATAGCTTACAGTTTGGTCAAAATAATACGCAGGACGGCTCCGCGATTCCAGTGCACTGGGTGAGCTAGATTGGAGCCGTCTTGGCAGACGCTGCCTTGGCGGTAAGGAGCTTGCGGAAGCCAATGAGCTTAGCAGCCCACCATAGCAAAACAGCCAAAGAAACGCTGAGAATAACTCCATGGTTTCGCCAAGGTGCGATATTGCTATCTTCCTCTTTCTTGACGTTTGTCGGAAGGATGCCAAACGGAAAGAGAAACACGCGAGAGAGACGCGATCCTGGGACCTAGGTATTTATTAACCATGTTTATTCCCGATCGATGCCTAGACAGATTTGGCAGGTGCTGTTCCTGTTGGTCGATCCCTCGTACACATATGGGACTAGTCATCGCGTTATATTACGCGCAGCACGTATTCAGCTTTCAATGTGGCGGGGAAATTACTACAGTATACGGTGGCCTGTATTAGCATACAAGTAGACCGAGGAGAGATATCTACCCGGTTAAAAAATAAATAAAAAGAGGCATATAACCAGCCCGGGTCTATGAACCCTCGAATGATTACCTAACCTCGGACTACTTTAGACGCCGCTATAGTGAATATTTCAATTCTTTTTGTCAGGACCAAGGATGTGATCTCTACATAGGTTTGGCGAGGTATATGTATTAGGTGGCGGGGTAATATTAATTTCTAGAAAAAAATCATTAACTACAAGGTTCGTTATTCCTAGGACAGGGTAGGTACTGTATTATGGTCCACTTTGACGATATCGCCAAACCTTAACCTTGGTGTTTATTATCTTCCCAATCGTAGTCTTTTGAAGAATCCTGTAATTGCTTTCAAGCGCCAAAACATTCCCAGCTATTGGTAGTAGTTCTAACTGTTCTCACTCATTAGGACCTAAGTTCCGATCTACGCTGAACCCAGATCTATCTTTTAAACTTCTGCTTGTTCATCCGTACCAGTACCTCCTTGCCTATGCCTGGCATGTTTATCCCCCCAGCTTCACGATTTCCATTGAAAATGTCTGATCGGGCTCCGGTACGTATCGGGCTCGCATACCCGCGAGCTCGAACGTTATGAGGATGCGGCATACCAGGACAGACACGACGTATCTGAAAATAACTATAAGCGCGTCGCGCGGCCCGATGAAGAGAAGGCCGGACAGCACCAGCGACCCAAATAAAATGTGAATAACTGTCGCGGTTGAGAGCAACCACGACCACGCGACGTATATGCCTTCTTCTTTGAAGGGTTTGGTCCTGATCTCGTCTTGCGCCACGGCGGGCACCCACTCGGAGGTCCAAAACCCGCGAAGCCTGGCGGGAAGCAATCGAAGCCATTGTCCGAAGCTCATGTTCACTCCTTTTTCTTCGTCGCTATATATTCTGCGCACGCGGAGCCGTATCGCGAAGGTACCCGCGAGGTGGATAGGGACGCTGAGTATCGTCCAGGTGAGGGGTCCAAACACCGTGTCTGACCACCAGGAACACACTATATGCCATTATATGCCATTAGCAGATGGGCCATCAGCAGTCTTCCAGGGTTATCGGTACCTGTCCCGACCCCAAGCTGCCAACTTAGCACGGCAACGTTCGCAGCCGCCCCCAGCGCGATGAGATATTGGAGTGCGGCCATTACCCGTCGTTTGAAGGTCGTGTCTGGCTTGTAGAGACGGTATCGGCCCCGGCTACGTTGCAGCATCTTTTCCGGCTGGCGGAAGTCAAACACTCTCTCCATGTACACGCTCGGATTCCCAAACGAGATCAGGAGCGACAGGAACGGTCTGCGGCCGACCACGCTCAGCATGGCCAACTCGTCGGTGCTGGCACCCAGCGTAGCCAGAATCGGCGGGGTGACGCCGAGAATCACCTGTGCTGATGAGGCGGCTGCCTTGATATATTCGGACACATTGTCGAGAAGGCATTTGACGACGGGCTCTACCAACACACTGTTTTTGCCGCCACCTCCAAGCCAGTCGATCTCGAAGTCTTGAGGGCGCCCGGTGAGGTAGTTGGCGAATTGCTGACTGCAATTGTGGTGAAGGATATAGTCGTACTTGTCGCCGTGCTGGGCATAGAAATGCTGGAACTGGGATGTGAGTGCTGCCGACGAAGAAGCAATGAAAAGGAAGCTGGTCAGTAGTAGGGCCGCGCTGACGCGAGGCTGCGAGACTATCCTAATAGCCATTTGGCACGATTTTCCCCTACGTGTTCAAGCAAGTTGGGAGAGGAGAAGACAGAGAGTATTGATAGTCTTGAGTGGTGTCCGAGTTGATAGGTAGCCCCTGGCCAGGGTCTAGTCTATGTCTAGGGGATATCACAAGGCATCAGCACCAGACAGAATCTATAAAGCGGGAGACGGGTTTTGTACAACTCGAGTATAGTACTCATTTAACGAATGCAGCCGATGGCGGCTGCACACCTACGTCTATCATCGCAATTCAACGCGGCTATGTCTTGCTATATATAGTCTGCTATCTTAGCCGCCCTCTAGCTATATCTCAAGTTGGCTAGCTACGTCTGCTAGAACCGTGGCATTAGAAGTTTTTAACCAGCTTGGGTTTGGGTTGGGGATCATTTCCAACTTAGTATCCATTGCGTGACGGGAACCACGACAGGGAGGGCCCGCCAAAGCCTCAGCGTCAAGAGAACGATGTTGTTGCAGGGGGGATATTCCCACATTGACGAATCACTCCCGGTTTAAGTCACCGCTACAGCAGCCCTAGAGGTAGGCAGATATGGCTACCGGGAGGCTCCCGTTCAGCTACAAAAGCAAAAGACACACAGGGGAGTCAAGCAGGCTGTCACCGAGTCGATATCAAGATATATGAGGTCCTCGTCGTTCTGAGAAAAACCTAACAGCTACTACCCACACACTGATCTTATACATTCGCATACCAACAATAGGCATTCGTACCTAGCTACTCCTTCGCCATCCCTCCAGATACTATTGAGATGGGGGCGGAAACTGACAAAAGAAACCCCTACGTGGTCACGGTGTTTGCCGGGCTTATGCATATGAAGCGCCGCCTAGACCCTCGAGGCGCCTGACCATTTCAGTCCCGCGCCCAAGGATTGGTCTAAACATTGCTGCGGGTTGCAGCCACGTTTTCAGCCCAGTCTGGTGAAGTCACGTGTTGGGCACTTTTTGACCTGGCTTCAGGACCCCCCTCCTCGATTCGATGCGGTTTGGCCAACGAGGTTGGTACCTTGATAGTGAGTAGACAGCTCACCGACGCCATGCGCGGGGCTCTGTCTAGCTATACTGGATTTGGTTTCCCGGATCGTCAAGAGAATCACAGCCCGCTTTACTAGATCCGATGTTGAGTACAGTACGAAATACCTAACTGAAATAAACAACCCGAGTGGAGCGCACACCACGAAGAATTCGGTCCCGAACAACGTGTCGATACCGTCGTATCCAGATTCATACATAAGTATCCAAACAGTTGCTAGAAGTATTGTTATAATATATAAAGAGGAAGGAATAGACAAATAGTTACCACTCTAGACCTTACGCTAAGAGTTAGCTAGGACCTAACCCCCCAATCTCAAGATAGCGGTCCGTCCCTTGAGTAATCCAGGAGGAGGCGGTACAATAGCCCATGCTGTTAACCCATTCTACGAATGCGATTCCACCCATTTCTCTTCGTGTGAGTACTGTACTCTTCATAGTTGTAAATTGTATATGGGCACCGGTCAAATTAAATGGTAATTTGCAATCACACATAATGCATGAGCGAGCGATGGCGCACTCGGTTCCGTTCGTTTATGGTCGAGACGAAGCCATGTTTTCCTAACGCCATGTATTCTCCAGAGATGTATAAAGCAGAAGGAGGTGAAGATATTGCTCTTCCCAATATTAATACATATAGTATGCAAACAACCCCCATAACACACCGTGAAGTCGGAGTGAATACCGTCTGGACTGCTCCAATAATGACACGTACCATACGCAGGACGCACTGCTACATGCTCTACCTACCACCTACCAGGAACCATGAAGGCTTGAGGGAGAGACAGTGACAG
>NQIM01000267.1:0-56753 GCA_003426235.1 Xylaria polymorpha
AATAATGTAGCGAGGAAAAAATAAAAATTTAACTTTGGCCTATGTAAACGGTATAGAGAGAGATACTAACTATATACCTTTAAGAAAAGACACTGCAATAGATTTATCTAAATTTTGTATATCTATTAGTAGTAATGATTTATTATTAGTACTAGCTAAAGGTAATAGCAATCACAAAGATAAAATGCAGGATGTTGTAGGTAAAGCTGCGGTATTAGATTATTTACCTGAAATTAATCTGTTAGATCTTTCTCAGTGTTTAGCTTATATGAAGATAAAGGAATTACATATAATTTCTATTAATTTATCCCCTAAAGTTGAAGAAGAAATGTTCTATATTAGTGATTCACCTAAGGTTACGTACACAGAAATAGGAGTATTACCCTTTATCGAAGATCTTGGAACATGGGCACCGGATTTTTTTTTTTTAATTTAAATAAATCGTTTCTTTATATTTTAAGAGATGGTACTTATAAGGATATGAAATTCATACTAGCACACATAGGTAAATATGGTTTGCATTTAACTAAAGGAGGCGATCAAAAGGCTCATCTTTGTAGTCCGTTGGATTTTAGATTAGCTTCTTATTTAATGGCTATGTCTGGTAATCAATATCCTGATATTGTAGCTCAAAATATGTTTTATTGTTTACCTAAAGATAAGTATTTACCTTATTATCATAAAAAAAAAAAAAAAAAAAAAACAGGACCGAAACCAAGCCCCATCTTCGACTGACCCGTTCGAAAAAAGTATCGTCCCGAAATGCGCCGACCGTGATTGTGTCCAAGGCGTCACGCGCACACAAATAAATCCATGTCACCCTCATCCCACTCGCTTGGCTCACACCCACGTCGCTGCTGGCATTAGCCGACTGGGGGACCGATTGTACTGTACGTCGCATGGGATGCGAGTCGCGGTCTACTGACTTGACGGATGGACACGACGGATAGATGCTTTAGGCTGCCCCAGCTCAGCCCAGCCTACCTCTACCTCACCTCCATACATTGTCTACCTGTCTGACTATCTGACCCCGAATATGTTGCATATATCACGACATGCCTGTCTTATCAATGCCCTTATGCGGCTACCTACTTCGCATCGTGGTGCGATATCCTTCGCGGACCTACGCGTCGTCCATACCCTACGCGATGACGCCACGATGAACGAAATGTCGGTGAAGCCTGGCTGTCGTTCAGACGAGATATCGACTTCAGGATTATTTCCTTGGCGCGGGACGTGAGGCTGGCGAACGGCACAAAACAAACAAACAAAGTTCACACCGGTAAGGCTGCGGAACAGGGAGAGAGAGGTGTGACAGTACGTGTCTACTCTCTGTAAGACCGAGTGAGCTAGGTTAAGTCTGTCTCACTCGAGCATCCTTGCGGCTTAAGCGGGCACAGGACTTTTGGCCCTTAACATATTCTGTTATCATTATTGATCCCCTTCGATTCCTCCAGGCGACCAGGCTGTGGTGGCTTTCCCTCTCGGGGTTTGCGTGTGTTTGCTCATCATATCTCTGACTCTTGCTCTGGGCCGCTGTGACTCGTCTTCCCGTTTTCGGGTTGACTTACATTGGGCATAGGCGGATCGACAAAACCCCGTTTTCGTTTACCATCTCCTCGCCTTGGCTCCTACCATGCATGGCTGACGGCCTCATGTTGGTTTATACGAGATAGACACGTCTTTTTCGACAATGCGGGAGTGTTTGCTAGCGCGTGTGTCTCGGAGGACTTTTTTTGTTGAGTAACCCTTCGTTTCTTACGTGGTATTTGTCGACCTATGTTTAGCTCTCGGATAAGGCTAGCTATGCCTTCACAGGTGTCACATCAGGGGTGTAAGTTTTCTTAAAATCTTCCTAGTAGGTAACCCATAAGCTGATATATATCTGTGGCTTTCGCCAATCTTCTATTTTTAAAAAAAATTAATACAAGCTTTATTATAACTTACATATTTTTAAATATTTTCATGATTTATATATCCCGGTATCGTGTGTCTTAAACGGACCAGAAAAGTTAGTGCAGCCCTCGGGATAGAGCAGTCAGGGGCATGACATGTCTAGTAGACATATACCAACAAAGAAAACGAGCATGCTAGGTCAGGTAGTTTACATAGCCAACTGACATCCTAGGTTCCTCGGAACAAGTCGATATCTATTGACCACCAGGTGCTTTGATTCGTCGGTTGTGTTATCTCACAATGATTGTTTGGATTCCCCGTGGCTCTTTTCTACCATCTAGAACCACGATTCCCGGGACGAAAATATTACAATTGGATGTGCTGCCGTGACCCGCCCCTTTGCCGCGCTTGAAACAGGTCGTCGCTACTACTTCAAATGCGTGTCGATGTTCATTACCTTGATGCCTTGCACTACGTGAAATCGGCGAGAAGCGCACAGGAATAGCGAAAATCGGGCTCTTGCTGTGTCATTACGCGATGCCCTTGTCAATATATTCAATGTGTAACCCGTGTGCTTGTAAATGTTTCTGGCCTGACCGGGCTAGGTTAGGAGATCACTCGCTTGTGACACCCATCAGCCCGATAAACTATACATAATTACCTCTATTAAAATATTTCCGAGGAAAACCGATGTGGAACCTATCTCTATTACACAGGTAGTCTACAAAGCGAGCATATCTCGAGACTAACTTGGTGGGCTGGCACAACGGGAGAAAATACAAGGCTCGTACTTTCTTCACTAGGGCTGCTGGGAAAAGATGAATAGATAAGTAGCAATAGTCGAGTCGAGTGAAATAATTTTCTACGACCTAGATCTCAGGCGGGCAGTCTTTTGTTCTCTTCTCTTGTCTCTGACGGTTTCTGCCTTCTGGACTAAGATGGGACTCAACATACACGGAAGAGTATTATCACACTTCTCGCAGGTAGGCCTTTACTCTACACGATTTGTGCTCACAACATTCCGCATTTCAATAAGCTAGTAGAGCCTATCCAACAATAAGATGGCATTTGTTACTGAGTAGATGGATTAGGGATGTTCCTATTGGGATCCCAACGCTAATTTCTTTTGTTTGTTCTATACACAGCCAATCTACGTCCACAATCTACAAGTACCATCCGCAGAAGCACCAATAATCCATGGATGAGTAGATACCAAGCAATATCTGTGACGCAGAGTTTAGAAATTGCTTGATAACCCGACAGCATCTCTACAGGGATCCATCATGTTGCGAGCTCTCCTCTTCTAACTAGACTATAAGTGAACGTAGCCCGGGGATAGATGGTGAGAGGACGAAGCGAGAAACGATGTTTCAGATTTGGTATACCCTTGCTAACATTCATCTCTTCGGCTATACTGTACGTCGATGGTAGGACAGTAGGGGTCAATCTCGATCTATCACCGTAGACGTCGACCTCTGACAAATGTAATGCACTAGGTACCTTTAGCAATTAGGTAGCTTCGCCTTGGATCACGGATACTACTATCGTTTAATCATTCATCGTATGTGCACTCGGAACAACAGAAGAATAAAAATGGGACTAATACAGTTTTTCAGGCTACCGATTGCGCACGCGTTCGCATCGAGATATTGTAGGCGAACTTCCTGTAGACCTCGACCCAGGTGGCAGATACTGGCTTTCAAATCCCAAATAGGTCTGATGTTCGAACCCGGGGGACCTAAGGGCCCGTTGCTTTGATATAGACACGCACACCAATGCGATCTTCTCGAACAAACCGGTTGTGCTCAGAACATTTTTGTATTTTGGGTAACCACGAATATTTATTTCGTTTCGCGAAAGTTGCATGCCAGAAACCTAGACCCTATGGTTTACGTACCGCCTTGACACCTGGAGTTAAAGCAGCTAAATCCCCAACCGACCAGCCATCATATCGTCACATCCCTCGTCGCCCTCTTATTTTTAAGACGAGGTGATGGCCTTTCTGATGCGAGCACCTCGTTGTCTCGAGGAAAGGTGAGCGACCTCACGGGACTGAACCTGCTCCGACTTCTGGACAACCTCCTCACCCTCGGTCAGGATGAGTTCGATGTGGCAAGGGTTAGACATGTAGGGGTTGATCTATAGTTAATAGAATTAGTATTGAATCCAGTAGAGCGTCTCGGTCGAATAGCGGGGGCCAAGAGGTAGATCCATTGGTACATACACGACCGTGAGCACGGTATGTGCGTCTTCGCTGCTTGGGGGCCTGGTTGACCTGGATGTGCTTGACGATGAGGTTGCTAGTGTCGAGACCCTTAGCATCGGCATTGGACTCGGCGTTCCTCAGGAGACCTAGCAGGAACTCGGCAGACTTGACGGGCCAACGAGCGCGGGAAACACCGAATTGCTTTCCTGTTTAACCAAAACCGTCAGCATCCCAATTCTCATGCTTCAACCAACGCGCGAATTTGCAGAAACAGCTCTTCAATTCGTCCAGCCAAGATCCCGCATCTCCTAAGTGGTGCCAGCTTCCCATCTAAAACGGCTTTTCCAAACGAGTGCATGTGAGCCGTACCTTGAGCAGTTCGGCCAGTGCTGCCAGCGTATCGTCGCATGGGGACAGCCTCGGTCTTCTCCTGCACATTCTCGAGGAACTTGACGGCGCGGGTCAACTTCCAGCCATTGATGGCCTGTGCGGTCTCGCGGGTGTTCTTGAAGGAAACTCGCAGGTAGGAGCCGCGAGCGCGAGCCGACTTCGCGGACTCGATCTCAGTGGCAGCGTATCGAACCTGAAAAGCAGAAAATTCCGTCGTCAGCCTATAGTTCAAGACCCCGATATTTCACCCCTCCTCAACATGGGTATTTCCGGGGTGGTTCGAAAAGAACCGGTGTCGAAAAGGAGCGGGAAAACGGTGCAACGGTGTATCAGAGGTTTCGCATGCGATGAGAGTGGCTGCTGCGATTAGGATTCGTTCTCACGTACCATTTTGGCTGCTGTGCTGTGGGTGGTTAGTTGAGACGGAGTCGGTGTCGTTGGTGATTGAAATGTTTGGCGAGATTCTTAGATGCAAAAATGGTTTTGAGCAAAAATTGTGCCCTCACCAAGCCCTCGGTACGTACCTTGCGTGGCTTGGCTGTGATTGGGAGAATTGAGGGGAGGTAGTTGGGATGTGGGGCTGGGAGAAGAGCAGCGCCTGCCGTGAGAGCTACGGTACCTACAACAAAAGCCCCACCAAGGCATGTACTTATGTACCCCTCTACTCCACCGGCAGATCCTCGGTGGCCCCCGGAGAGAAGACGCTCGGATCACGTTGAGCATCGAAAGCTCCAGGCTCCATCTGCCTATCGATATCGATAGCTCGAACCTTAGAGGAAAATTTATTTCCAGGGAATAGCTTCGTACATATAGTTTCAACTGTCGCAAGCTCCCATACCTCGACACACCAATCCCCGGTGTCCGAACAAGTTCCAATTATCTCACCAACAACCCAACCAAACAATGTCCTTCACACGAGGTGGACGAGGTGCCCCCCGCGGTGGTAGTCGCGGCAGTTTCGGCGGCGGTTTCGGTGGCGGTCGTGGTAGAGGCGGCGGTGATCGCGGTGGCAGAGGCGGTGGTCGTGGTGGAGGTTTTGGCGGCCGTGGCGGTTTCGGAGGTGATCGAGGTCGAGGCGGCGCTCGCGGTTTGTCATGTCCTGGACTTTTGTATGCGAATTGATTTTCTGACGTGGTACGATTAGGCCGTGGAGCTCCCCGAGGCGGCGCCCGTGGTGGTCGCGGAGGAGGAGGCGCCCGTGGTGGTGCTGGAGCCAGGGTCGTGGTGGAACCGGTATGTGCTTTCCTCTTCACTGACGCTGCAAAACTAGCAACAGGACGGGTGACTAACGATACCGACACAGCATCGTCAGTAAGTGCACGGCAATACCTGCCTCTCGGTAAGGATGGGTGCTAACTTCGCCATTAAGCGGTGGTATCTTTGTATCACGCGGTAAGCAACCTGGCGACTAGGTCTGCGTCTAGAGCTGGACATATGACCGATACCGTTCCCAATGTGCTCGATAGGTTGGTTACTAACTCTACTCTATAGGCAAGGAAGATCGTAAGTACTCTCGAGTCTTGAAAACCGGTCTTCGGCAGGTTGAACAGGACATACTCAACAATGAACTCCTACCTCACATACCGCCGCCCATGATCGAATCTTTTTTGGCTTCTTCTGGAGATGTGTCCTAACTCTTGACTTACCAGATCTTCTTACACGATCGGTTGCCCCTGGTGTTGAAGTGGGTAAGTAAATCTCGAGTGCTTTCCCAGTTCTGCAGGTAATACGTTCTGAGCTTCGCTAACCAATTCACAGTAAGTAGTCTGAACTCGGAAGCCAAGCGAGATCGAAGCTCCCCTCGATATTGTCTAACCACCATCCCTTATACTCGGAATCGTCTATTAACATGATGGTGTGAAAAGTATGGCGAGAAGCGAATTTCGGTAGACGAAACAACAAAGGATGCCGAAGGCGCCTCCGTGACCACCAAGGTTGAATACAGAATCTGGGTACGCATTTGCAGTTTTTATTACCCTCTTTTGGCAGATCCGGCTTTTTACTATGGGATACTCCAGACTCTGCTATGATTTTTTTTTCTGGTTGTATGGCAACGCTAATTGATATCGGATAGAACCCGTTTCGTTCGAAGTTGGCCGCAGCAGTAATCGGTGGTATTGATAATATCTTTATTGCCCCCGGAAAGAAGGTGCTGTATCTGGGAGCCGCTTCCGGTACATCTGTATCACATGGTAGGTCATACTACGAGAGGATGATGTAGTGATATCAGGCCAATGGCGGTTACTAACTGCAAATCAATTAGTCGCCGATATAGTAGGACCGACTGGCAACGTCTACGCAGTTGAGTTCAGTCACCGATCTGGACGTGACCTTGTAAGTTGTATACTAGTTCCTTAATGATTGCGATCTCTAACATTTCTGCTAGACCACAATGGCCCAGCAAAGGACCAACGTAATACCGAGTACGATATGCCAAATTGCTCATTCCCCCGTTATCACGGTTTTTGGCCCTACCATTACTCCTGAACAGGTGAAGGTTGCTGTATGTGGCTGTTACTGACTTCTAGTTTAACAGTCGTTGAAGACGCACGTCATCCTCTAAAATACCGCATGCTAGTCCCCATGGTAGACGCGATTTTCCTCGTAAGTTAGCCAATCATATTTAGATGTGAGAAATAAGTGCTTCTCTAACGCTGCTTGAAGGATGTTGCCCAACCCGATCAAGCCCGTATCGCCTTATTGAACGCATCATTATTCTTAAAGGTTGGTGGAGGTATTGTTATCTCCATTAAGGCCAATTGTATAGACAGCACAGCCGCACCTGAGGCGGTCTTTGCAGCCGAGGTGCAGAAGCTGCGTCAAGGAGGTCTGAAACCACTTGAACAACTGTAAGTCCTCCTGATTCTGGCAATTAGTAACCACTAAGGCTAATAATTCGGCGAACAGCACTTTGGGTATGTACATACGTATGGTCAACAAACGAAATCGTAGGGCTAACGCACATTTTCAGAACCGTACGAACGTGACCATGCAGTTGGTAAGTATCTCACCGAACCATGGAAGTTCATAAACCAGAGCTGACTCGATATAGTTATTGGCAGATATGAGGGCCCGAAGTAGGCACTTTAAGCGTAATACTGTCATAGAATGTATGATGGTCCTATCTCACATTGGGTGGGTTTTCATCAGGCAAAGGCGATCGGCGTTATGGAATGACTTAGGCTATGATTTTAAAAGGTTTTCTCATGGGAAAGTCTGTACCAACCTGTGTCCGATACCACTTAGGCTCGGTTTGTCCCCACGCAATACAATCATGTTCTTAAGAGTGCATTATGATGCTTAGTCCCACGATAGTTCTTAACCTCTTGCAACGAGCAGAAGCCCAGCAAGAGAACGATGTCTCTACCTTGTGAAACCCGAGAAGTTAACGAGATGGATTCCTACTAAAGCTTCCTATATCTCTCGCCTCTTCTCTCGATGTGGAAGTTTCGGTATTCTTGCGACCTAACCTGTCCTGCGTCGAAGCACACGTCTTAGAGTCCTATCCGTCCCGCTTTGCTGTGTTCGCTCCACATGTCAAGGCACTTGATGTTATTAATTTCAAACGGCATTTCATGTTCTTACCATCGAGAAAGGCGGCGTTTCGGGCGGAGTCTCAGGCGGAGTCTCAGGTGGTGACATCATCTTTGTAAACTGCCAACGAGTAGCAGGATTATCCCATGAATTGTCAGTCTCCGTCCCGCCCAGGCTGCCTGGGAGAGGTGCCCATTCGTCGATTTCCCATACACCGCCAGTGCCACTCCCCGTCGAAATCCCGGGTTGAGGACTCCAGGTCGAAGTCCCCACGACCCCGTGTTGCCGTTTGCGTTTGTCTCTAGAGGAGGAGCAGCAGCAGCAGCAGCAGCGCGTCCTCCATAAGCCAACTCCCTTCCCATCATTGAGCCACCGTCTTGCTGCTGCGGCGGTGGTGGCGGTGGCGTTGTCCATCCACCAATCCCTCCTGGGGGTGGAGTGGGAGTGCCGCCAGTTGCTGCTGCTGCCGTTGTTGATGTCGCCGCCGCTGCTGCTGCGGCAAGGATCAAGACGCGCACCACCGGCTCCGGCTGCCAGTCCATCTCGTCCGCCGATCCCCGGCCGACGCCGACCTCGTCGCTCCAGTTGTTGAGGACGTCGGACGCGCACCGGATCGCCGAACCCAGCCAGTCGCGCAGCGTCAGGTTCGCGCGCCGCACTGTGCTGCACTCGGTGCAGAAGCGGGCGAGGCGCGCCGGGCTGGAGGATCGCTGCTGGTTCCCGTTGCGGTTGTTGTGTCTGTTTTGGTTTCGAGCGTGGTTGTTGTTCTTTTCCTCGTTGTTGTTGTTCGTCGCCGAGGTATACTGTCTCTGCTGCTGCCGCCCGTTGTGTTGCTGGGGGTTTTCGCGTCCTTGCTTGTCCCCCCGGCTGCGATTCCGGTTTCCATTCCCATTCCCATTCCCGCGGAATCTTGGCCCCTGATCGTCGTAGAATGTTAATCCGTCCAGGTTGAACTTTTCGAAGGGATTGATGAATCGATTGAAGGGGTTGCGGTTCTTGGAGCTTCGGTCGTCCCTGTTCTGCTTCCCATTCTTGTTTCTGTTGTTGTTATTGTTGTTGTTCTTGGAATTTCTCCGGCCGCGCCGCCGGTTAAATGAAGGACTGTTATCGTCCTCGATATCGTTCATGGGGTAGTCATCGTCGCGATCTAGGTTATTCCTTGGCTTGTTGCTGTTCTTGCGATCGGTGCGGCTACGACGGCTCTTTTTCCTTGCTCTTCCCATGATGAGTTGGACGTGTCTCTTTGCCTTTTAGGGAGGGGCGAAACAGTTGATCAGTCACATTGAAGAGGATTTCAGGTCTTTTGGCAGTTCAGAAGGTGTAATTTGGATGATAAGCCACTCTCCTGATTTCAGTCTGGCAGCTTATTCAAAGTCTTGGGGCACAGGAGAGGGGGGAGGCTGGCGATGAGGTTGATTATATCACGGTACTTAAAGTCAATACGGGTGAAAGAGGCGAGCGAAACCCCTTTTTTTCTTCAGTCTTTCTACATCTTGAAGCTTCGTGTAAGGATCTCCCCCCAATATGAGTGAGTAACAATGTTCCACTTTTGGCAAAGTGAAAGTGACAACCTGCGAAACCCACGGGTATTTAGGTTTTGAAGTGAGGAGAGGACAAAGACGAGTCATTGCCTTGTGGGCGCGATCTCTATGGATTAGAGCTCAGCGATGATGGGCCTAGAAGATTTCTAGAAGGTGAGGGATGTACTCATGTTATCGTATGAGGTGACAAAGAAGGTCTTACAAGCGATCCATCATTATGGTCCTTGTTCTCACTACACCTCACTCATTATAGATGGCACCAGGACTATTTGAAGTGGGATTAGGTGAAGAGCGAGACTGTGTCTAAAATGAGTATCTTAGTGTCCTTATCAAATCGTATCTCTTTCTTTGTGTATAGAGCTTCGTCCGTAACAAGTCGTCGGTACCTCGTTGCCTACGGTATCCCGAAAGAACTCGAAGTAATACACAGAGCATAAGACTGGACCTAAGAGGCCTATGTGTCTATTATGGGTTGATTGCATTCTAGATAGTCACAGACCAAGTCACTTGCCATATACTCGACTGGTTTCTCACCTCCAAGCCTCTAGGGATTGTAATCAGGTGTTGTATGCTTTTCTAGTATCTAAATAATTTACACCTCCGGTTCTGTAGCTCAATAACAACACTCATTAGGACAATTACTAGCTAAATCTCCCAAAGATTGAACACACAGCTGGCGATATGACCGCCCCTTATCACTAGTGACATAGTAGCTGGTCTGCCCATCGTTTTGCGGCCATATAGAACTAGATCTCGAAACTCTCGTATTATCATAACGTTAATAGGGTAACTAAGTATCGTATCACAGAGTTCTTGATATCTCGAGATAAGCCCAGATAAAGCGACGTGGTTGTCTCTACATAAACGCCGCATATAGGGGGAACGCCACCAATAGCTGAATAAAATCGCCAGATTTTAGTCCTATGAATACCCCTGCGTCTATTATACGTGTTACTCAGCTATTCCTACAGGCTAAAGGACATCATTTCATGTTCAGCCACAAGGACACGCTTCTAGTCTCTCAGTTCTATTCCTTACATTCGATTTGGAATCTAGGGGCACCCAAGCCCAACATCAGCAACACCGCAAGTACATCTATAGTATTTTCGTAGTAGATCATCCCTCTAACAACGAGAATGACCTTGTTGACTCCTCGGCGATAATCATCGCGACGAAATGATACTCGGACTGGGGCATCATGCGAACGTGTCTTGCATCCGTTGTAGTTGCCACTCGTTATGTGTCGTGAGATTAATTCTATCGGTAGCTAAATATAGTTTCCCTACTGTCAGATATTTTCATCTTTGTCATGATATGTGCCTCCCGTCGCTGCGGGAGAAGGTGACACCACCATCACTCTGTTCCACAGGCTGAGATAGCTGAACCATGGTACTGGGCTCCCTACCCGACGTTCTGGACTTCCGTGATATTATGCTTTGCAGGTACCTGGCCATTAGCACGCCTTACATATAGGTGCACAACCCGAAGACAGTTTTCGTTCCTCGGCACTCCAATGCCTAGGTACTTATGTAAGACGCCATGCAAAATCATATGATGGATGTGCTCCGCGATCGAGGCGTCGGTAATGCCCTCCGGTGCTTGCGGATTTTACTTCCTCGTTTCCTTGAGGCGCATTGACTCTCCCCTGAAATTCTAAGCACTTGTATAGCACCCTCAAAACACCACCTACTTGCTGTCGTCTCCTGTATAGAGGTCTGGCACGGTAAGTATGGATATGGCTTTAAGGAGATAGATAAGGAGCGAGTAAGCTACATGCCTATTTTGTCCCATGAAACTAGGGGCAAGCTCCACGATATGCGGGTGCTCTGATAACGTTCACGCTATAGGCGGTCGTCTCGCGTGTTCTCCTTACACATGCACGCGCCGGGACCCAACTTATAATGGTAAGTAGGTCATGTAATTCTATAGAGCTATCTACGAGTTACTACTGTAGAAACTTATTTGCCAATTTTATGCAACGCACTAACTATCGGGTTCGATCGGGAAGATGCGACGACCTCCCCGGACCACTTAGACTCAACCCTTCGTAAATTCGGTGTGGCAATTGACTAGTCGACGACATCACTAGGTCGTGGGACGCCAGATATCTCCTTGAATAAATCGAAATGAGCACCTTAGCTCGATGTAGGAACAAACAAAAGATAACATGATATATATTACTAGCCCACATATCGCAAACTTGATGTCGCCCATCGTTTACTCTAATCGTTCGATACAGCGCCACCCACGAAACTCAAAAATATCACTCAAGGCGAACGACACCTTGAGTTACTTCTGCATATTGCCTAATTGTATACGAAATGAATTTTCATAAAGGGAGCCAACGACCTAGTCGAGTAACAGGCCACGTGGGGAATATAATCGACCCTTTCATTTATACAAACGCCTGCTTTTACTTAGGGAGGTCAGAGATGGTCGGTATATAATGCAATAGTTTTATTTACCCTAGTATTAGCCCGGCAGTACGCTGCAGACGACGCAGGGACCAACGAACGTATTGATAGCTTAACTACCAAGACTAATAGATATTTCGTTGTGAACTATAGAACTGTAGCTATTTACGTACAATACACCTATATCTATATGGTCTCGCCCACAGCAGCAGTGGATAGTGCCGCTTGGCATAGGTATGTTACATGTGAGTATCAGAGTCTAGACTACAGCAGATAGAAGGGGGACAAAAGGTCGAACGATGGAGTATTAAGAGGGGGAAATTAATCAGCAAGAAATAATGGTACTCCAAGATTGTATTGTAGATGGGGCGGTTAGGGCGCATACTGTACTTACTTCTTGACCATGCATTGTATAGTATGATGTTATGCTATACGGTAGCATACACTATGTAATCCCCCACGGAGTTTTCAAACACAGTACGAGGGTTTCAAAGGTCACAACACTTTCAACAACGGTAACGTTGAGAATCAGGTACTTGCTTCGCCGTGACCTGCGCGATATCTTGCCACTGACCTCGCTTTCCCGCCTCTCCCTTGCTGTCGTGCGGCTCTTCGAGTTGCGATATGTCGTAATCACGTCAACCGGCATTAGTCTCCATACGACCTACCTAAACTACCTTACCTACATTCTTACACGTATCATTCATGCCTCCCCTTGCCTGGGAATCGACGCATCACCTATCTGATGACGATAAGGCGGTGTGCTACCTACTGTATCGAGGAGTTGGGTCAAATGACTACCAGGTATGCAGAGTACCCTACCTGCTCTACACCTAGGTCCCCTACTACTCGATGCCAATCTGCTGTTGCATCTTTGGGTTTTATTTCTTGTGCCTCATGACTGCAGAAGAAGCGCGCCCTCGAGGAAGCGGAGACCTATTGATTGCACTGTAGATTCTAGGCTATAACTAGATAGATAGACGGACTAGTACGGAAGAAACAGAATGTGTTTCATGGGATCGCTGGGGTTCCGCGGATTCGGTATCCCGCAGGTAGGTCATCGACCGGGGCGTGTTAGTGAACCAAAAAACCGAAAAACCTGAAAACCTGAAAACCCAGACGCCTGCCCAGACCAAACTATACATCCATCTATGCCCGGAAGGGTCTCGCACGCTAGCGCATTGAGGGGCGGTTTGTAGACGCGTATCAAGACCACCGACTTTTGTTATTACTATCTATCATGGTCTCTTGATTTGCTTGTCAGACAAGACCGGTCAGGAAAAGAACCGGCAAAAAGGCGCTATCTAGCGTCTGTGGTGTATGTGCGTGTATGCAAGTGTGTGTAAGTGTGTGTGTGTGTGTATGTGTGTGTATGTAAGAAATGTGGTGTAGAGATGCCTCGGTAGATGCAGCCCTAGACCACCTAAGACACACAGCCCACGGGGGGTTCGATCTACTGTACATACATACACTGGATTAGAGGGAGGGGATTCACAGAAGGGCGGTCTGTTCGGCCAAGGCCGTTTTCCCTTCTCAGACCGGACGGAGGCCTCGTCATGTGGTTTTGTGTGTCTTGGTCCCATGATACCGGTATCATTGTACGTACCTATAATTCTGTGCTGGTAGACGAAAGGTGTTTCAAGCATGCCCTACTTGCATAGGAAAAAGCAATCGAGAGCAAAACAAACCAAATAACCCAAAAAAAAAAAAACACGGGGAAGAGGACGAATGGGGACAAGTGGGGGCGGGCAAAGGGGAGAAAAAAAGAAAAAGTGACAGGAAAACGATTATCGGTCTTATGATATAATCCCAAATCAACGGATGCCAGAGAAAGCCAATCGATCGCGAATTGCTGCCCTGGTATTTCTCAACCTCGTAAATGAAGCTCTCCCCCTTCGTCCTTTCTACCAGGTAGTAGGCAGGCTGGAGTGGATTATTGGGGCGCACAGGTCGTATTGAATTGAGCGGTAAGATAAAAGAAAAGTAAGTAATAGACCGTGATAATAATAATAAAAAATAAATAAAAAATAAAAAATGTTTCAATCAATATGGGGTACCGACTAAGCGAATCGGTGCTGCCGAGCGAAGTACTGTAGGTATTTGTACGACGCGACCTGAACGAAGCGAGAGAGAGACCGCAAGGATTTCCCCTTCGGTAAACAAATACATCGCTGTACACGACGTGCTACAATATGCGCTGTAATGTACGCTCAATGCCGTGCTATGCTCCTCTACAGTATGTCTACTACTGCTGCTGCTGCTTGCTGCTGCGACCTCAGATACAACCACCAGGTCCCCCTACCTACCTACCTAGCTAGCTACGTAAGGGTAGGTTACATAGGTTAGCCTATGCGCGTTCGGGTATGCTGTGCTGCGTACATTGGACCGACCGTACCGTAATGGCGGCCGACGAATGAGTTTGCGATAGTGCACGACTGATTCGACTAATATTCCCCGCCGCCGGCGGGGGGAGGGGAACCAGCTTCCCCCCATCCGAATTCCGGGACCCGGTCCTTGAGCTTGTCATTGGCTTCCCATGGCTGCTGAAAAAAATAAAGATGACCAAGTGAGAGACACGCAACCCGCAGAAAAGTTCAGCATTCAGGTGTCATCGTTCTCTACCTGCATGCGCATACATACATGTATACAGTCATGCCGTACCACCTGGCGGGCGGTGGGTTGCTGAGCAAGTAAGTACCTACGTACCCATGTCGTCGACTCCGGTTCGGCTCGGCGTCGCTATTGTACTGGGTGGATGTCTCGATCCTTACTCGGTAGATTAGTGTAAGTAAGTACTACAGTGTAGTACAGTACTGTAGATAGATGCACATGAGAAGAGGGGCCATGAATGATCTCTTGGGATCACGGGACGACGGACCCGCGCTGCTGTTACTGCGTTGTACCAGTTCAGCCAATCAGCAACGCCGGCATATGTGTGTGGGCATGACGAAACCCTGTGTTTCAGGTACAGCCCCGGGGTTGGTCTGCTAGGAAAAGGGACCTCACTTCTAATGGACTGGCAAGATAAACAAGACACCATGGAGACCGATTGCGAGGTGGAAGTGGAAATGGAGAATCATAACGCTGTTGTGAACAACGCATATATAGTATTATTACATCAGGGTATCTTCGCCAGGTAACACGGTTTTATATGACCTAGACTCGTATGACCGCCATGGAAAATAATAGACAATAGACAATAGCCAACGTAAAACAGTGCGTCCACGAGCCTGTGGACACCCGACGACATTATCCCGGGCTTCCCTCCATGTAAAATACCCTTTGCTCATGCCATTCCTAACCTATGCAATATATACCGGACGCCCACGCATGCTTCAATCATTCAAAGACACCTCAATATACAACCAAGACCGGCTCCTGCGCCGGTCATGCTGAAACTTCTATAGCCGTTTTTTTATCATGTCGATCATCAATTTTAGGGGGGAGAGGTAGGGAGGTAGGGAGGAATGGGTATATCGTGAGGCGAGTGGTATTGGTACGCGGGATTTGTATATACGGGGCGCGGTGCGACTACGCCTGCTGGCTCATCTCTATCATCCGGGCCATCTCCTCTTCCGTCGGGTCATCGGAAATCCATATGCCTTTTTCTTGTTGAGTAGCGTTGAGAAAGCCCTCGGCACGCTTCATCGTGTTGACGTCGAGGTCCGTTACGTAGGACCTGCCGTCCGACAGCTTGACGCGCACTTCATGCTCGGTAGAGAGCATCATGTCATCCTTGGCGAGACGTCGAGGTCCGTCAAAGACAGTAAGAACACGCTTCTTCATCGTCATCTGGCCTTTGTCAAATCCCCATGAAGACGGGTAATTTTGACGGTTCTTCCGGCCCTTCGTCTTTGTTGTCACGGGAATGCCACCCCGGGAATGTGTCATGCCTCGCGATTTCTGCACACCATTGGCAGGGTTGTTCTTCCTCTTCGCGGGGGAGGACAGTTTCCTGATCTGGCCGGCATCGTCGTATAGCTCCTCCTCATCAGCCATCTCATCATCTTCCTCGTCATCCGAGTTGGAGACGGGCTGTGTAGTCAGTGGTAGCTGGTTCTTCTCCAGCGTCTGCTGGACTTCCTTGTCATCTTCTACCTCGGCTAGACGCTGAGCATTAATAGCCTCGGCCGGATCTTCTTGCTGGACGATACGGAGAACGCAGTCGTCCAGATGCTCGTAAAAGTCCTGCGCGTTGGAGAAGGTAGCCGAGCAGGTAGAGCATTTACCTGTGGCATCCGGAGCATAACCGGTCAGCTTCTTGCCACTGTTGGCAGAGGGCGAGTTCTTCTTTCGGCTATTCGGCGGTGTCTGCTCCACGCCGTGGACAGCTGTGAGGTGGCGCTTGAACACGTCGGCCCTGTTGAAGGATTTCTCGGCAGAGGATCCTGAGCCGGGACAGAAGCCGCAGACCATGGTGCCCTTGTAGTGTGTCAGGGTATGCCGGTTTTTATCGTATTTCCGTGCAAACCCTTTTACGTGATACTCGCAGGTGAGAATCGGGCACTTTTCTGGCCGCTCCGTCTGGTGCGTGAGCATGTGGGCTTTCAGGTCCTTGAAGGTCTTCCCACAATCAGGGTGCGGACATCGCTGCTTCTTCTCAGACTCGTCACTGTTGTAAGCATATTCATGCGAGCTCGTGTGCGATTGATATGACAGGCTCGGGCGCGTCCCTGTGTAGGTGGGATGGCATACGGACTATACTGCTGATGGTACGTGTGCATATACGGTGATTGACTCCCTGTCCTCAAGACGGGAGCAGGAGAGGTGGCGCCAGACAGCGCTGGTGAATGGGGATACTGGTGTTGGGGCGAGTATCCGCTGTGATCATACGCCATGGGTGGTGGTGGGACCATGGAACCGCGAATCTCAGGATGTATCAATGACGGATCTAAGAATGAAGAGAGTTAGTATAAACTGACTGACATTTCAGCACGACGAACTGCGAAACGACATGAAATGGAAAACACAACAACGGTGAGGCCTCAGAAGCACGAAGGGTCGTGGGAGAAGAAATGTGGAGCCTGATGCAGCTGTAGTGAGGCGCAGACCGACTGGTGTGCTGTATCCAGCCGGAGTCTCCCGTTGGAGCTCACTGCGTCGGGAACCCCACCAAAACCAGGGCTGTGCGCGCGAGAGATGACGCTCATCCAACCCCCTGCAACTTGCAACCAGCCGGCATCACTGCGCCGAGGTCTCGTTCTCGTTCCCATTCCCATTCTCGATACAGATACAGATACAGATACAGCCAAAAGGCAATGAAGAAATTAAGAATGATAGACAAGCAAGTGCAAATACAGACTCAATGGGCACTGGGCATAGGAGGGGTGCGCGCCAACTCACCAACGAAAGTGGATTTGCTGTCGAAGGTCATGGTGGTAAAATCTTCCATACCTGGGCCCGTGAACGCCGAATACTCGGTGCCTGTGAAGTAATCGCCCGAACCAACGATGCTTGGGTTGACGTTGATCCCAGATGGTTGATACTCGGGAATGAAAGCTAACTGCCCGGGATTCGATCCTGGTGATCCCACTGTTGACGACGGCGATGGTGCTGAAGCTGTAGAAAGGTTGGAGGGTGGGATTCGAAGCTCGCCTTCATCTTGATATAGGCCTGGTGATGTCCTGCCGCGGTACATAAATGCGTTTACATCAGGGTGAGACATCCCGTTCTCGAAAGCCGGGTTTGCCATGAACTCGTCTTGCGGACTGCGCGAGAAGGCGAAGCTATTGGGGCTCATGCTCATATCCATTGGTGGCGACGTATAGCCGGCTCGAGTCGAAGAGTCCGGGAAGAGCATGAAATCTTGCTCATGGCTCGGCCGGTGGAACATCTTATATGACTGATTAGATGCCAATGTCATCATACCTTCGTGTTCCTGGCCTCTGCTGGTGTAGATGTGTGGGCGGTACAATTCGAATCGCCTGGAGGCCGCTACAGATTGCGGGTCGGTCAGCGTCCCGAGCTGGGATATGAATGACGCAACGGCAATTGAGAAAGAGTAGAATCTCACATTCGCGCCTCGTATTAAAATGTCAGGTACAAACAAGTAAGTGCTGTCGACTTATAGCAGACGTTGAGCGCAGATGAACAGACGGAGGTCGGTTGTGGACAATGTCAGGTACTTAAACGAACCCAACGCTGGTGTAGTCGTCTCTTCTCGGATTGCTCTGGTCCCAAGTTCTGGAGTGGTAGTCTTTGTGTGTTGATGCCCTTCTTCTACTTATGCCGTTGAAAACTGTGCCGTTTAAACAGGTAATGGATGGAACACCAAGATAGAGAGAGAGAGAAAGAGAGAGATATGTATATATATGTATGTATATATATATGAAGCGAACGACAGGCTAGTTGAAATTCGGTAGAGGACTGTCGTTTTGATCAGATAATGTGGAGCTGTGAATAGAGAGAGGCTCTCATGTTGATGATGATGTTGGGGGCTCCGGATCATATTATACATGGACTTGGACAAGCTAGGACACCGCGTGCAAGGACGCACGTTATTGTGTGGCCTGGCTGTCGGGTGGGTTGTCTCTGGACGGGATCTAGAGTCCACCAGGTGTGTGGGTCATAGGGCAGGGCGATCTAGGCGGATACATGGTACATACGCCAGCTCACGGTGACAGGGGTCCTCGAGGTACGTACTGTACGTACCACCCCCCATGTCTCTTACTCCCTTTTTTTCCATCTGGGCGCGGGGGGGAGGGGGGTACTAGCAAAGCAGGTTCGGACAGGGATGGAGGCACACGGGTCACAGAAGAGGAATGGGTAGCCTGAGATGGATGAGGGCGGTAAAGGATGCCCGTTCCCCTCGTTCCGGCGCAAGTACAATGTTAGAAGCAGGTAACAACAACACCAATAGGCGGCAGTAGGTCACTTGTTCAACTCAACTCAACTCAACCAGTCAGTAATCAAGGCCAACGCTTTTTGCAGGCATGCCATTCCCTCGTCATGGAAAGTTGGTGGTGTGATATCAGCAGAGTGAGTAGTCGATGGATCACGCCTATAGTATGTACAGTACTGAATGTACCATAACCGTGTGACGGAAAGCCTTCAATCATTGCCCAAACCCCTCGAGCAAACACTAGGATAGGATGGGACGATGGGCACATAGTATATTACGTAGTGCTGTGCCGTGTGCTATGTCATCTGCTGGTATCTACTGTTGTGGAGAGCTTGGGGATACCAGCTTCTAGAGCCTGGCTTGGAATGAGGAGTCTCATCTCACATCGATCGCCCGTGTCCCACGGAGTGTTGACCCGCCGGCAAAGGTTCGTTGTACAGTATGTACTTTTGACAAAATAGTGTGGGCTTATGGAGGAGATCTACATAGGCGGCGTGGATGAGGTAAGTGAGGTCAGCGAGGTAAATTGTGAACAGTAGTGAAACGATGTACTGGTCTGCCAGCAACACCGTGAGGAAATGGAACTGTACTAGTACGAATGAATAAAATACGTTGCATGCGAGCGGTAAGTAGTACTTAGTTATGAAGTGATATGTGGCTATACAGCCCCCTCCCCCTGGCACGACAAAGTCCTCCGCAGGGTTTAATTTGTTTTGGACGACCAGAGCCCGTGGTTTGAATTGGGCGAGCCAAGTCGTCATGTTGCTCTGGTCTGCACTGTACCGTACTGCAGAGACAGTGTGGATTCGGGACTTATAGCGTTACAGCACTATACTTCGGGGTCAACCTGGCTCTGTCTATCATGTGCTAGCCTTCCACACGGCCACGGCGCACCATCTAAAATCAATCTTATTAAGGGCGCTGAGATTCCGCACTTGCACCCCTGTAGCCAGAGTCTCCCCAATGCCCATTCCTCTACACTAGGTACGATACCGTGTGCTGCACATAGCAAATCCCGTGGCCCTATACAGTGTCGCGGCTCCCTCTGCTACGAGGTTCATCTCACGAATCAGTCCTCCTGTGTATGCGGTTGGCAGGTTGAGTCGACGGGCAGTCGTTTGAGGCGTCGACACCACCGTTTCTCGCTACAACAGCATCTTGCCTTGACCACGCTACTCCTGTTAGAGTATAGGCTTCCAAAAAGTCCTGCATGGTACTTAAAATATACCTCTTGATCTGCTTGGCCCCTGCATTCCCAGGTCCCGGGAAATGCGAGCGACAGGCCCATCCCGGTCGACCATGTCCAAATGCCAAATGCTTGAGATTATCGATCCTCTCTTCCGTCTCTCATCCAGCCGGTACAACGTAGAGGCGGAAGCGTCATGGTGAATGACAGTCCTGTAGAACATCTTGCCTGCCATGTCAATCTTAGTATTTGTCTTGCTCCTTGTCAAAAAGAAACGCTGCCGGAAGCTCTAGACGCTGACGCACATTCCTTTCATCCCATCAAGTGCGAAACAGCATATCCGAATAAGTGTGTGTCGTACTTTTTCATCTCGTTTTCCGGAAGTCTTCTATCCCTAGTTACAGACTTCTACGAGAGTGGCAAGCTTTCTCCATGCCTCAGTATCAGCGCCTAGTATACTATAGCATATTGTCTTGCCCTTCCCCATTGGGTCGCTGTCCCGACACATACTAATAGAGGGAGGCGGTTGTCTAGCTGGTTCTATTGTAAGCAAGACAACATGCCTGTAGCCTAGCACCGGGAGATGGTTGGTAGTTTCGACCGTTGACCATTGAAGGCGCTATGGCGAGTCTCTACAGTCAAGTCTCGGGTTAGCCCAAGTCTCGAACCTAATAGCGTGACACTTAACGTACACTATGGCAGCACACTACTTTGAATACCAAGTTATTTTAGAAGCCCATGGCGTTGACCACCAGGCAGATTCCATCTATGGGTCGTCGACGTTGTCTTAGTCTACCGAAGGCGCCGTCGGTCGACGATATAGTTTAGCATCTCCTAGAGCCTGGGCCACGGCGCTATACCCTACGGTCCCTACGGTGAAGCCACAATGCTGAATCGAGTAAAGAGAAACGAGGGTGGGCTTTAAAAACGCCTACTAGTGGGTCTAGGCCAGGGTTCTCAGACGTTGAGCCTGAGCCTGCGCTGTTTCGATGCCGAAGCTATCGAAGCTGTGACGGCGGAAACGAGATGCACACCTGCACACCCCACGGTCTAAGTAAGATGGAGGTGAAGGTATGTAGGTATGTATGTATGTATGCCAATGATGACCATGCAGATAATGTCGCCTCCCTTCGCACCACATGCGCCAGCTGTGTAGGTAGTTCTTAGCCTTATACTGTAGTAACATGAAAATGCACTGCCATGGTTCTCTATGCACGTCTAGCGCAATGAAAGCAATTGAGAATATCATTGCGTAGGATACTAGTGATGCCTCGTTTTAGCGGCTGAAGTCAAAATTTACCCTCATGCTATACTAGGCGATATCATTACTCGTGACGAGTTGCCTGCGTATATACCGTACCTTAGGTAGGTAGGTACCTACTAAGTACAGAATAATTAATTATTAACCTTGGCATGCTCACGTTGACAATGTACGCCACCCGAATTAAACCCTTCTATGTCTCATTTAATGTAGGTCAGCGTTCTCCTATTAAGAAGATAGTACTGTATGTGTCAGAGACGTGCATGAGCAAGACAGACTCGAGGATCAGAAACGTCCCGATCTTAAATCCCATTGTCTGAGATCCTACCCCACCACCTACCTGCCTGCAACAATGGGAAACAGGTGAAATAGGACGAACTCCGAAAGATGGAGCCGCTTGCCTTGCTGACACAGTGCGTACTAGAAGGTGAATTGTCTTTCGCAAGGCTACGAATATTGTGACCAGCAAGTTATGCAACGAGCTCTCGTCGACATTATGAAGTACCTACCTAGTACCCATGATCCCAAGCTTCGAAAAAAATTCTTTAATAATAATTAGAGTTGGAGCCGTCTCTTTCTACAGTAGGTTGCTGGGGATGTTTCAGTCTGTCGTGCAAAGGGTACAGTAGTGTAAATTGGTGTATACTAGAAGTGGCGTCGAGGTACGCGCTAGTAGATACAGAAACCCTACTACTGTAGTGTACATTTTTGAGTTGCATAGGTACCTCCAGTACAGTAGAGAATCTCCGCCTGCCGGTGGAATGCCCAAAGGTGATTGGCCAATATACGGCAAAAAAGGAAAGCGATAGCCTGCAACGGCCTGCAGTTGTGCGTGTGGGGTAGGTACGTACCTGCTGATGTGGCTTACCTCCTATCCATAAATAGCCTTTTGATCTTTATGAGAGAGTCACATCCCGTTGCAAGAGAGCATCTTAGCAGGCACGATGGATGCATACATAGTAGGTACGGTACTGTACTGTACTGTATTTATCTAGAGCCAAATTAATCCGGCATATATTAAGCTTAATGTTTCTATGACACAATAATATGTTTATTTATGGCACGAGTGTTGGACAAGGCTATATTAGATAGAGATGATGCCTTAGATTGAACCTCATTGTAAGTCATCTTATTAGCCACCTCACATTTATTGTATGTAAGACAATCGCTCATCGAACAAGTCAACGCGCGATTTCTAAAGACACGTGGTTGGCGTCTGTCCGTGCCGCAGAATTGCTTGCGCCCACCCACACACGTTTTTGCTTGGCTTGCTAGAATACCAAATACCAATAAATGAGCCATTGTTGGAGTCTCACAACAAATGTCACTGTCCCGTTTTTACAGACGTAGGGCAGTTAGAAGCGAAATGTTTTGCAATTGTTTTTGTCCTTTACCCCGGGTAATTGCCCCAACTTAGCTCGAGAATAAACCCTTCAGCCCTATGTAGACAACAATAAAACATCACGCGATTCCTGAATCTTTAGTACAACAGTTCCTCCACTAACTCTAAGTTAGCTTACAGCCACCCCTAAAACTTAGCAGGAACCTTGTAACCTAAACAGCAATAACCTCATAAATAATAAATAATACTATGATTAGACTTTGGATATACAGCTTTCACTGTTCCATTATTTAACCTACTATACTTAAGCATACACACTATTGATTTCATTGTTTGTGTACTACTACTGTATGTATGGAGGTACTGGGTAGGTAGGTAGGTAGGTAGGTGGTAGTGATAATAAAAAACATTCAAGTACCAAACTGAATTATCCTAGATGACTAACCAGGTGACAGAGCAGGATGTTTGTGGGCCCTTCAAATGCTGCGGAATATAGGGGGTTTCCGAATCGGAAGGAATAGATAGGGAGGGCAGAGCCTCATGACGCTCATCTTTCTCTCGCCTCTTTGCCCAAAGTACATGATCAGTACGAGCGTGATCGGCAGCAGCGGCGTTTCAACAGGTATTTTTACGTACCTGGATACAAGTCCCAGTCGATCGGCTTCACTATCTCTCCGGAGCAGGGATTCAAAAAATAAGCACTAGCGCGATGTTCGCATCCCTGTCTGCCATGCGTTCCCGGCAAAAGCCCCTGCCAGGTCGTCACTTGGTTGGCAGTCACCAGACCAAAAGCAGGCTTCGAGTGGTAGCATTGCAGGAAGGGGTTCGAATTAACTGCATCAATCAATTCCCATCTGTGAAAGGTCATACGCAGGAACGTTTCTCTATCTTGAATGATTACCGACATGAATTACGCCCCCGCCCTTTCATGACAGTTAATGCGGTCACCGAAGTAGGCAAAGATGCAGAGTATCTTTAGTTGGAAAGGCTAGCGACCCCAACTGGAAAAGAGTCAGTGCAGATGTTGCTTCAACACCTCGTCCTACCTATTCAAATGTAATAGTCTCCTAACCCCATACACATATCACTTAAGAGCAAGTACATTAAATCAAAGGCTATTAGTAAGAATCTCATACGGTAGCACCAATTTGCATCATCAACCAAATATACTTGATATTGTCTTCATCCCCCACTTTCAACCCCTGTCCATAGTATCTTAACGTTAATCGATATCCTAGCCTTACAGTAAATTCAGGTGGAAAGGATTCCTTGGCGTATCAGGTCTCAGTGCAACCTTTCGTAGACGTCGATATAGTTGAAACTGCCGTACGAAGTAGTATACATTTATACTCTCTGCTCTACTAAAACTTTTACATAATTTTGGACAATACCTACATCAGTAGTTGATTGAGCACCCCCGTTGGCATACAGCACAAGGAAGGACCAATAATTCACATGATACCCTAATCTGTCCTTTAGATGATGTTAACAATAACAATGATAGTGTAAAACACTACGCGCAGTGCCAGTAAACAACATGGTGTTGTCAATGTCAGCGCAGGTTTTTATACCATCCTGGGTCGTTTCTAAAAGAGATCTTAACAGTCAATATCAACAAAGTCATCGCTTTCTCTAGAGTTTATGTGAAAGCTTCGTCGGCGGCCTCTAACATAAGTAGTACCATGGGTGCTCCTTAACCTCTCCTTGTGTTATTCACCTGGTTGAATAAGCTTTCTGGAAGTACAGGATACTAATTAACTCTTTACCTAATCTCTCAGGCTAGCGCAATCAGAGTGGATAAAAACAACAATAGTCGGCAAAGGGTGACATAATACCAAAACAAACTTTTTGCTAACTCATCCCTAACAAGTAGTTTGGTCATTGGGCTCAATTTTCTCACGGTTGTGGCCCGCTCCGCTTCGATCGGTCTGATGAGGGCGGCCAGAAGGAGATGAGTTGAATATACTGTACCTACTGTAATTACAATCACCCATTATCGCGTGGCCAATAGAAAGATAGAACATGTCCCAAAGCGGAAAAGTTAGACGAGACACGAAACCAATGTACGTAAGTAAACACCATACTAGTAGTAATGCTCCACAAAAACGGGGAATCGTGCACTTCCACTAGCACATACGTTATCGGCCGAGAGAGGACAAGTAAACTACAGTAGGTACTGACTATCTACTGTAGTGTAGGCAAGGCACACTCCGACTGCCTAGTGTAGATCGTGCATAGGATCTCCGTGTTCTATGAAGTTAGGTGAAGCTGGACAGTACCTACTAATATGAAAAGACATGCAATGAGAGTTCCGCGGAGCAAGTGCCGGCCTGTGGCCCCAACGAGATCCCGTAACTACGTAGATTAAGTAGCTAGCCCGTAACCGTCCAAGCGTAGAGGAACGAGAGCCTGTCACAAATGGCCTGCGCGGTCACAAGTTGCATCCATCCAACATCCTGATTTTCAGTAGCAGCGACCTGGCATCCATCAGGCTGGAGATCGAGACCAGGGGAGCAATTCGGCTCACCGATGCTAAACTCTGTCTCCTTCCAGAAGCATTTGCTCAGATCCAGACCGGGGCTCCTAGCAGCTTAGGTACCCCATACCGTCCAAATCTACTGTATGTTACAAATCGCTTCCAGAGTGTGTACTGTAATGTTGCTCGGACGAATTCCGCACTCATCGGCAGGGAACCAAGAATCCTTCTTGTTCCACTGAGATTTATCCCCATTTTGATCTCCCCATGCCTTACCCTTCCGAGACATCCTGGCGACACCACCAGTGCCGGCAATATTGTTATATTGTTCATTACCGACCAACCAGCGGCCAGCCAGCACTCGCAGTCCTCTCAATCCGGTAAGGGCTTTTGGCAAGAAGGCAGCTGAAAGCTCCCAGTCTTCACTTTCTCGCTTGAATACTGTAGTTGATTCGATCTGTTATACGGCAATTGAGGTAAATGTGCATATCATTACCAGAAGTCCCATAAATAAGAATGATAATCACATTTTCCGGCTTCCGTATCCGACAGAATGGCTTATCGCGGCAGTTTCCTAGGGGTACTGCACCGCTGACCTAGGAATAAACATTAACCCCATTACAGTCTTCTGCAACCCACCCAGCCAAATACAGTAGGACAGGTAACAAGGGGAAACAAATTGGTTACAGCCACCCCGATTCTCGAGCCCATCTGCCGATGCTTTGCAGCAAAACGCCATTTTAACGAAAGGGGAGAAAACCTATCTTGGTTAGCCTTCCCCGTCAATAATGACGGAAATATCAATGATCGGCGTCGCAAGTTTGTCAATATATCAGCATAATCCGGTACATCTCATGCGATTCCCGAAAGTCAGATCGGAAAGGTCAGAACAGTTAATTGGCAATAATAAGATGGGTGCTATTGCATCTGCCAAAACTATACCACCCCATCCTGCCAATAGCATAGTGAGGTCGCACTCTCGTACTCCTCGGGCAGGAGCTTGTGGATGCAACGCTGGCTAATTTTGGCACAGATAGAGCAAGGGTCCTGATTGAGATGTTGGCGCGAGTGGCACTCTGTATTTGGGGGAAACTAACACAGTGCGGTATACTCGAGTGATGATTGGCTGCTCGAGATCCTCTTTGGTCGCCGACTCGGGTTTCAGGACACATGTTGTACCAACCCACCACGCGCATTTATTCAAGGATCTTTGATGAATATGTTTGATAGACAATGTGACGGCGATCTGGAACGATGCAGAGAAGCTCGACAGATCTTCCAGATCCTGACAAGGCCCAAGGTCCTGAAGTCATCGGTCATCGGTCATATGTGGTCCGCAATGTTTCGTGTGGTCGCATATCATCACCCTCCAAACGGGGGTTGCGGTGAATGACGAGGTGATAGTGTGAGAGAAAGACGTGACTACGTTTATCGTAAACCCGATCACCATCGTCCGCCGGAGTGTAGGTAACATTACTCAGTGTCTCCGGTATATGACTCGTACTGTGGTGTATAAGCTCGTGGCGGTGACCGTAACAGCCCTGAAAAAGCTTGCGCTACCTTAGTACCAAAATTTACCTAGGTTACCCAAGTGCATCCCCGCAACCCACCCGTCTCACAACATTAGGTACTGTAGTGTACTTGAGGGACTCACTCTAGATACCTATTTGTGTACTATAAGTAAGTAGGTATGTGATAGCTAAAACTCGTCAAGTACAGTAGGTCTACCCATCACCCCGAGAAGGGCAACGCAGCGGAAGCGAGTAGTCCTTCTAAGCTTGGGAAAGTCGTTAAAAATAACCCTATAGCAGTCTGTTGAAAATCGCATATACACCACCTAATGCTGTGTATACAAGTGCTCGTATATGAGGCCAGACTCTACAGTACGTACTGTACAGTATGGTAGCTCATCCGCCGGTAACAAACAACCTTGGAACTCGGCCCCCAACCCCATGCACTCACTCTCACTGCACTGCTTCCTTAGCTTTATATCTAGGCACGCTTGTTTCGGGACCGAGAAGAGGGCGTTTCTTTTCCGTCTTGCGATACTACATGTAGCCTAGTGATTACCTACACTGCGGTAACCAAAGGTCATCCGAACTCCTGCCTAAGTACCTAACAGTAGTATCGGTAGTGTATGGTTTGGTTATACAGTCTGCAGTATGTTTCAGGGCGCATTAACTCAAAAGTAGAGTATGAAAAAAGCGGCATACTACTAATCAGTACAGTACTACAGTAGTCGGCCACCACTGTAAGATGCACGCGTAGCCATGATTCATTCCCTATGCCATGGTGTCTAAGTAAGTCTCAAGCTAGTTGTGGCACAGACAACGAGGGCTCCCTAGTCCAACCTGGGTACAGTCCCCACGCTAGAGACAAGATTTACCAAATCTAGATAAAGACTTGTATACTAGACTAGTTCCGATCCCAAACCACACTCTCGGGTCCTCATTGGAAGTCACCCAGAAACCTGTACGTGCTACCTACAGTGTACTGTAGGTACTGTACCTAGTAACAGCCAGTGAACGACATTGATGTTCTCTCGAGGACAAGGATCACGACGCCCGTCATCAGTAACAAACCCAACCACGACGGGTCACTCCTACAAGCCATATCCGCGTCCAGTACCATATTCCTTGCCGATATCATCTACTCACTGTGGCTCCCGAACCATACTGTATTGTCGACTTACACTATAATAGCAGACCCAACAATGCTCTTTCTCACGTTTGTTTATCAGCATCAGGTAGTGATGGGATGGGGGTCTCTCTCCCTCCCCCCTGTCTTGGTTGCACTGCAGCTTCGCAAAGGTTCCTGATTACCGCTTTGGGAAGTCAGTACTACTCGATCCAATTATTATCTAATTATGTACAGACTGATCGCATTGCTCAGGCTACCTCGGATATCTCCAGTCCTGCTACTACTGTACTTTGTACTGTGTAAGTAGGTAGGTCAACAACACACACAGTTTATGCGCAAGTGCATCAATTGCACACACACACGCCCCCTGAACAAAGCTCTTCAGGAACCGGTAATTGCAGCAACGTTCGAATATTACGGCCTTATTTTGTATATAGTCTAGGGCATTATACCTGTCACGTATACACAGGCTCCTACGTACTGTACAATATGCACACAACGTATACACAACTACAGTACAACTTCGCCCCTAAGCAATATTGCACCAGACCCCGCATTTTTATGAGTTGTTGCATGCTTGCTCGTTTTCCCATTGCCAGTCGAAAGCCACTTGAAAAGATGGCTATAGATAGATAGGTACTGGCACCGGATGCCTCCTTTTTGCCGGTCCATTGCCGGTCCATTGCCGGTTCCTAATACAGTAGTTACACTTGAACGAAATCTCACCACCAAAGCGTTACCTGATTGCCGCTTGAACTCAGTTGTGGCTCAGCACGATGCCGCTGTTGCTGCCGCTGCATTGGGGCCATCGTTTACTGCCGCCGGCAATGTGACAAGTCGCTGGCGGCAGAAACGCAGTACGTACAATAGGACGAGGGGTTCACACGGCGCCCCCGATGTTGACTCCGTTGTTCATGTTAGGCACCAATCAGACTTTTAGTTCGTTAGGTGTCATAACGACTCATATCCATGGATACCTTCGATGCGACACCGACTATACTATGTACAGTACTGTGTTAAAGTAAATAGTCTAGTGTGCTCAGTATGCGATGTAGCATATATTTCAACCATTATTGAAACTTGTGGTGTATAGTAGTGCATCCACTACGCTATGCTGTGCACGATACCTACTGTAGGTAGTTGGGTGGTGTATCGTACATACTGTCCAGTGTACAGTGGGCGACAACCCTGTCTCTCCCTCCTGGTCATGTGTCTGTTGTGCCGCAGCGTGCCCAGACAGTACTGCACTCCCCCTGCGAAAATTACCGCAAAAGCCCATGGTGCAGTTAGTTGCGAATCACGGGGGTGCCTTGTCTTGTCCGTGTTGTCTTGTCAAGCCACCGACACGAGAGAACCCTGCCAATATCAGCCAGGGTCCGTCCATCGTCCCAGCGAGCTGGGTCGGGTGCCACGAGGAAGGGTAGTAGATTAGGCGATGGCGTCGAAGAAGCCTCTCCGTGAAGATCTACGCTCGACCAAGTCACACCGGCAGAACACCACACCCCAATGACCCAAATGGAATTGAGGTTTCATCAACGGCATTCAGGCATCGTGCGAAAAGCAACGGATCACCTGCTTGACCGTCAATCCTTCTCACGTCGATCTAGGTTGGGGACGAGCATTGCATCACTCACTGTACAGTACAAGCAAACATTAACTCTGATCCCACGACAAGCCTTGCTCGATTCCACTTCCACTCGGTGCCCTGTCCATGTTGAGAGCATCATGAGGGGTCTGCAGGATGGCATATACGAGATTTCCTATGTAAGAGCACACTACTGTATACTCCATTATGCTGAGACAAGACGACCGCTGGTAATCCCAGCCCTTAAAGGTTCCGGCTCTCTGGGCTCCCGCGCGCCGCTCCGTCAACCCGCTCTCAATGAAACGCTATGCGCTTAACGATGCCACTCTAGTCCTAGTCGTTGGCTTTTTGGGGGGGGTTCGATAGGCCTAGCATTTACGCCCCATAGAGTCAACCAGAAGAGGAGTCGAAGAACCGTACCTACTGTATGTACTGTAAAATGCGCACTAACATAGTTATGTACGAGGAAAGCGAAAGGACCTTGAGTCTCCTCCCTTGTCGGTACGGCTCCACCATTGCGCATACACCAACCCCCAATTGATTCCTTTGCCAAGCCGCCCGGTTTTTACCTTGACGAGTAGCATCGTGAGCACATGTGCGTTGTATTAGTACCCTGGGGTAGCTTCAGAGATAGGTACAACTCCAAGCGGAATCATAACGAACTTTTGTCTACGGCCAAATTCTAAATTTAAGCGACTTTACTGTAGATCATATACAGATATCCCACTTGTCCAGCAATAGGTAACTGGCTGCGAGAACGGCTAGACCAGACTCACTCAAATCATCTTCGTGAAGGACACAACCTCACAGGTACAGTACCGTACCGTACTTGTTTACTTACAGTATGCACTCCATTGCTTGGCTCACCTGCTGCTCCGTACCGTACATCTCCCGGCCGGCGTTTAGGGTCTAGAGTCGGTATCCTATTCAATATGCCCAGAGTAAGACGCTGTTTAAAGCATCACGCTAGGAACTTTCCGACCAGTAGCCTTCGCTAACAACAGCCACAATAAAAACCGTGGCGGCTCTTTAAAGTGCAACGGTGGGCACCCTAAAGTCCCAAAGTCCCAAATAAATGCCCAGAGTGGCGCCGTGTTACCATTTAACTGCTATCACGAAAGAGATGGAGGTACAGTAATTCAACCACGCCGGGTAGTTCAAGCATCGTGATAGGTGGGAAGACTTGGGTCCCTGCCTCTCAGGGTCGCGCCCCGCGTATCCCGTTAGTTCCCAAAAAAGAATCTCAAGCGAGGCGGCACCAAGGACAGACTCTAGTCACTTTGAGCCTCATTAGATACTCGCTCATAGGACGGACGAGTCCAGAAGATTGAGTGGCTTTCCATGCTTTCCTTTCTAGGAAATTATGCCTCCCTGCTTAGAATGGGTGGGTGTACAGCAGCCAGGAGCCTGCATGCGCTCGGAGAATATCAGCCAGTACTATGAGCTCGGCGCTTGCTTCGACAAAGTTCCTATCAGGTACAGTTAATTTCCATGCTATCCTCTACTTGCGATTCAGCATACTGTAGCTAGCAATGCTACGGCGTCATCAAGAACGGCTACTAGCGAACATACTTCTTACTATTATTACTGCCGTATTATACCCCCATAAGCCATTCTTTCTCTCCGCTTCTGCGCTGTATGCCTCCACATTAGCTTCTCCATGCGTAGAATCACACGAGCACCCAGTAATGCTTGGGGATGCTTGGGGATGCTTGCAAAAAAAGAAACAGTTGATGATTTAGTCGATGATTTGGTTGATGGACCCCGCTACGAGGCACACCAGCAAGGCGTATTTCTGAGACCAAACCCGTTGCGAACGAACCATGAAGAAAACCCGCCAACGGCGGACGGAGCGCCAACGCAGCGAATCTCGTAAAGCGAAGCGCCGACCTTTCCCATTCCGTGCATCCATATGTAGGAAGTTCGATGTTTTGGTTCTTTTTGGCCCACCGCCCAAGCGAAACCACGTTGTCCGGAGACCGATGATCGACACCACATCCGCCATCACCTTTCTTCTTTAATTACCGGCAAGGACCGACATAGTACGATAGGCCACCCAAGTGGACGAGGAGATAGGACCATGTCAAGTAGATACAGTAGGTGTGTGGGTATGTACCTATCAGTCGCTGTAACGGCGCGCCTTTTGCTTTGTCTCGCCCTGTCTTGCGAAATACGCGTAACATAGCTGCATACATACATACATGATATCCATGTGTGCATACGTGCCCACACCCACTCTCACCCTATGCGAAATGCAAGAAAATGACAAATATGGGAATATGGAATGAAGAAAAATAAGCTCTCCCGACAGCCGATTCTGACCTCTGCCCGGGACTTTTCTTCAGATCCCCATCTTCAGGGATTGCATCCACGTACACTAGAACGTCTTTTTTGTCTGTTTCGGTATTGTCGCCGGGCTCAGTACCACGCTGGAAACCGGTGAGTGGACTAGTTTGCGCCGGACAATCCCAATGCCCGTCTGATGGCATGAACAGCCTAAGCTAAGTATTACCGAACCCTGGTGCAAGTGAGAGAGAGAGAGAGAGAGTACTGTACTCAGAGTAACTTGCCCACGGATACGGGCACTTGAACAATTACACTGTCTCATATTCATCTCACCTTTTCTTCTACCTAATTGTCCTACCTACATCGGCTACCGAGAGGGCATCGCCACGGGAGGTACTGTAGATTAGGTAGATAGATATATGGAGCCTGGAGGCTACAATACGGCGGTATAATTCCGCGGTTTCTATAGTATGAAGCAGCCTACCTTGTTGACAAATGCTTCATTATGACGCATTTACTGTAACATTCTCCCCTCTCTCGCCACTCTCTCTTTCTATACAGGAGAAAACAAGCGAGACGTTGACAGACCATTGCCGACGTCCCCCAGGCCAAGTAGTCTAGACGCCCGCCTCCGCTGACTCAAAGAGGAAAGCATGAGCCGTAGGCGTCGCGGTAGTTTCGGCTCCACGAGGAAATATTGGACCGTGACCGCGTGGTCGACTAGCATTGCTGCTGTCGCCTGTCGCTGTGGGATGCGTCGCTAGATAGGCGCGACGTGATAGGTACCCAAAGTAAGTACAGTACAGTAGTTAGTTAGTGCGATGGCCTTTTTGATTTTCTCCGTGTGGCTGCGCTGCCTGTTGCATCAACCCATCCCAACCCATCCCATCGTCACGCCGACGGACACCGCCCTCAACCTAGATCTCCACGTGTTCGTCTGTCCCTCGCGTATGCTGCTGCCCTCCTTCTCTTTCCGTCGCCGATGAGTTCTGGGCATTTTTCTGACAGCCTGTCGGATGCAATGTCGCCACGCGCCCTACATGGCGTGCCTACTGGTACAGTACCTTGAGGCCGCCTTCTAGACCGCCCCTTTCTCTCTCTTGGGACGTTGGGGGTAAGATGGAGGAGAATGGTGCCGGGAGGTTGGTTGCTTTGCCTTACTTTTCTTCTGTCAGCCCCCTTTCCTGCCAATAGCCACAAGAGGTATGTATGTATGACGATGAAAGGACTCGATGGCAATCCGATCTGTGAATACTAAGTTTAGGTATTTACTAGCGCCATGTGAAGAACGAGGAGAGTCGGTCATATGTGCTCGATTGGGTATGCGGGCTAGCCATCTATACCAATGTAGAATTAATTAACTATTCCTATCTGAACTAGAGCCGGATCTTAACCAATGGTCGATGAAGCCATGAACTGGCTGGTTTGGGGTCTGCTAATCGGCGACTAATCACGAGATACGGAAGTCCGTAGATAGATAGGCAATCTCGTAGAGTACCACGTATTGCCACCGAAGTGGCCATGGCTAGTATAGGAGGAAGGGATTGAGAACGAGCAACACCTCAAACGGAGATTGCCGCTAGATTTGATACTCGTGACGATGCGCCATCTGGGCATAAGCAAATAGCCTGGTCTAAACGCCCTATTGTATAGTGTTAACTCATTGCAATGTGTCGATCCCTAGTTGACGTTCTTGGAACCGGTAAGTTCCATCACAGCCATCGTGCCCTTGCTGTTGACGGCCGGAGATGAGTATCACATGAAGTATACTAGTTGCAATGTGTCAAGACTCAAAAACCTCAAGTCACCAAACCTCCTTGATTATCCCGCGCCTATCCCGGGATATTTTGCAGTACTGTATATCACAAGGCGAGGCGTACTTGCAAATGTTAGACTGTGGAAATAAGCTCTTGCTACAGCTTTGGGATAAGTGTTTGCCTAAGAGATGACTCCCCGCCGTCGAGTGCAACTAGCTTCATGCCGCAAGGGTACTATGTAATTATGTCACCACTGCCTCATGGTAAATCGGACAGAAACACCATCTGTATCGAGGGTAAATGTTGCCTATGAAGCTATTAAGAGTACTATTCGACTACCTAACCATCTTCGCTCCAACATGTACGATATCAACGTCATCACAGCCTTGCTATAAATCAGCGAAGGACCCGAGCGAATAGTCCTTCTCCATAATTTCCTAAGCTGAAGACTGTATTGTTTTGTACCAATGAAGCCGGCCGTGAAGGGTAATCGCCGATTCAGGGCACATGCAGGTTTGCTAACAGACTGTAGACGCGTCCTCGTTGTTCTATCTTCCCACGCTGCGTATAATATTGGTGTTGACGTCTCGTGGAGGTGTTTTCGTCTGTATACAAAGGAGACCGAAATACTAATTAGGATAAATGCCGATACCCTCCCCTGGGCATTGACGTATGCAAGTGATATGATTCATGCGATTTTTAATATTATCGAGACATATGCCGAGATTGTCATCAAAACCAGGGTCATGTTCATGACATCTAAGATTACGGAGGGCGTGGGTCGTGGTTATGTGCTTCGAAGATCATATGATATGGACCATCGCTACGGCTTTGGCATGGGAACAACCATTCCAAAGCGCTGGGGATTTGCCCACAAGAAGTATATTAACGACAAATGCAGTGATGACGCTGTCTAAAGCCCCTGACAATCTTGTAATATAGAACGAGTTTCCAGCTCCATTACAACTCCACCGCCCGCCTCAGCGAAGTCTCGGGTCCTTAGCATCAAGCTCCAGGCCAAGTACGATAGTTTAGAGAATCAAAGGGCTGACTCAGGCCGTGCTGGGTATCAATGGCCCATGAAAGATGACGTTAGATAATGACATTGAATGACTCTTTTACACACACTGTCAATGTTCGAGTTATATCTAGCGAGGTGTTTGGTGCTAACTGCTGGGATAAACGACCACTATTTCTAAATAGTCTTGCCTGGCTAGTGATGTCCACTCTGCATGAAACCTATGATGGTATCGAGGTCTACGGCCCTGGGTTAGGCAGAGTAGGGACACAGTTGTGTAACTAGTAGACGTTGGTTGGAAGGTAAGAGGGAAGCAGTTCATAGATCACATTGTATACAACAGAGAACGAGATATAGGGGCAACAATATGGATTATGCTAGGTTAGATAACAAGTTGACGACTCAGTAAGTCAAGATCTGTATGTAACCAAGAATTAATCTTCGTATGGAATCTACTTTTTAACTGGTTTCTATATATGTAATTATTTCGTTGTAGATTCCGACCTATCGACGACGACACCCACCAAGCAAGTATGACCTTGGTCCCTAACGTTACGGCGTCGGGTTTCATCTGTCTGCTGGAAACTCCTACTCGACAGAGCTTAGACGAACGAAGCGCGTAGCTCGCTACCTGGGCGTCGAAAGATTATATCTTGCTGGTTTGGACAAAACCTCGCCTGTCCACGTAGAAAAAAACCAACCCATCAACATGTATCTCGACGAAAACTTTTAATTAAGTAGAAACTAAAAAAAATAACATGTTTCCTGGCATATCTTGTAATCAGACCTGACCCCATTATGGCCTGTCTGGACTGCGTGGTCTTGCCGTTGCAGGACCTACGGCAGTTCCAGAACCTCGACTTCATCATGTTCAAGAGATACGCTTTCAGTCTCAGAGGTAGACTTGTTGTCGACATTCTCAGTATCCAGATTAAGGACAGCAAAATGGGCATCGAACGGCCTTGGCCTTTCCAAATTGAGCAGCTCGATAGGCGGGGCGCTCGGAGCCCTCTGTTTCTCCTCGTCGTCGACAAGAATGACCATCCAAACGCCTACGGCACCATTGACGCCGAGCAGCGGCGTCGTGTGTATCCAGCGGCTTCGTCCCGGGATAGGGCTCGGACTAGCACTGGAGCTCGCGCTACGCCCAGACAACATCATAGGACGCGCAAGCCAACGCACCTTGGTCGTGATGCCCTCGCCGTCTTTGAAGGCTTGTGAAATGGCGTCTCGTGTGCTCTGGGACCCGCCTATACGCGACAGGAATGGTGATTGAAGAATCCCCGGAACGCGCAACGAAGGGCTCGCGAATACTATGCGCAAACTGGGAGATGGACGCACGAGCAAGTAGTGGTCGAGAATACCTCGGAACCGGCCGATGAGTGATGAGCTGGAGAGGGGAGTCAGCGCTGATGAAGACATGGAATTATCCATCGGTACTTCTGCTTCCGTGGGCGCCGCTTCGTCTTTGATGGCAGACTGCAGTTTGCTGCTCTTGTTATTTGTGCTCGAACTGGAGCCAGCACTGTTCGGCTTCTCGGCGTGCGTCCCGCCTGATGCCTGGACGATTTTCAATTCACTGAGAGTGAACATCTCGGCGAGATTGGCGAGGACGTCTCTACTTGCCCGTGGTTCCTTGGTGTCTACATGTCCATCATCAGCAGTGGATGCCTCCGACTGATTTTGTTTCTGCGCCACGAGCTCTCCCAGTGACGCGAGTCCGGCGCATTCCTTGAGGAGCCCCGAGACATCCACCTGAGCTCCCAGGTGGTAACGGATGTTTCCACGGTTGTCGTAGAGAGGTGTGACCATGAGTAGATTCATGAAAACGGACCCGTCACGCCTGTAATTTAGCAGAGGTTCGCAATGCTCTTTGCCGACGACAATCATCTCTCTCAGCCTGTGAACACTATGTTGATTGGTCCTGGGGCCCTGGAGGAAGCGGCAGTTGCGGCCCAGAGCAAACCTCCGCCCATACTGAGTAGCCTTATGAAACTCTGATCAAATCTGTTAGCGCGTTGGTTTCGTATCGACGGCGGCAACAGTACCTTCGCTGGCGAATACTATCGGGTTGTCGTCCCTGGAAGGGTCTGTCAGGCAGAAAACCTCAGCCAGCCCCTCAGATAGGTCGCGTAAGTTGGGCGGTAGGGTATTCGTAATTCGCTGTTTGATAGTTATACTCACGATCCGATTCCACACGTGAGTGACATAGGCCGGTAGTTCCTCTTGCGCTAGCACCCCAAAAGTCTCGTTGGCTCTGCCCATCAACGACTTGCCGATAGCTTCGGTGAGAGGAAGCTCGCTCGATGGAGCCCTGTTGACACTAGTAAGTTCTCCTATGATAGCATTGGCATAGCCGATCGCTTTTGATGCTTTTACTAAGTTTAAGTAGTAGTTTAAGAGCGGCACTGATTCTGGCTTTAGGGTGTAGAGAAAGTCCGTAAACTTCTGCATGTGCTTTGGGTCGTCGAAGATGATTTTGAGATGCTCAGAGGAGAAGAGAAGCTCTGACTTCACTTCTACAGAGTATTGAGGCTCGGGTGCTTCTGGCGGGGCGACCAGATCGAAGGATGCTGGGTCGATCTCTTCAGCAACAAGTGGTTTGAGCCCTTCATGATCAGCTATGTTAATACTTTGGAGGGCTGGCAGCTGACTCCCCGGGGTTGTAGCGATAGAGGCAGTCGAGTTGGCTGGTGACTGTGTTGATCGAGTCGGATGGCTTTTGAGTGATGGCGATAACACAGGCTCGTCGTGTGCGCTAACGAAACCTGCCTGGCAGGCTACCCACTGAGCTGCCGCCGAAGAAGCCTCCGTGTGATTTCGTGAACAGCTAGGTCTGATTGCATTAGGATATACTTATTAAGCTGGCGCATTCTACTTATGTCGCATACCTTTTTCGCTCGTTGCCCTCGATTAAAGGCGGCTTTGGAAGGCCGGCTGCCTTCAATAGTGCCTTGACTGTATGGGAAGGTAGGGATACTAGTATCTCGGGCCTTTCTCTATTTTCTTCTTCTAAGGATAGTCTGGCAGGCTTGATGGATAGGTCGAGCCTGTCTGCCCTGCTTTGGGCATCGGAATGTCGCCTCTGTGGCGGCTGGAGTAGCCTTGGTGTTTGTGACACTGCATTGGTTGTGCCGTTATTGCTAGCCACTGTTCTTCGTAAGTGATCTGCTTTCGCCATTCTTTTTCTTCGGCGTTGGCGTTTCTCCTGGTTTACATAACTCACTAGTATATAGAATCTTGCTCTATCCTCTCGCTACGTTGATCCCATGAAATCGCACGAAGTCTTCGTTAAAGTATCGACTGTTTATGGCTCTGGCCTGGCCTGACTTTCGTTTGAATGTAGACAAATATGAACAGAGAAAATCAGCGGTTAAAACGAAGAATCTAGGTTGTCCTACTATACTATCCCAGAGCTGTCAAAATAGACAACTCCCTACGTGCATAGTGATGCATATTCTCGGGATGACTTATACACTCAACAGAGAAACGAACTCGTGACATTGAGTGTATCTTCAGACGAGGCGTATATGCAGCCATTTACCTCGCCTAAGGACCCTGCATCTCCTGCCGAAGGCCCTAAATGACATGCCTTGGCCTATGCCCATGGTTTCTAGGATAGTTTAGCCTCAGACATTAAGCTTTATCGTGGGAGGCGAATGCCTTCGAGGAGACGCCGATCAATGAGCTTCCAAGTGAAAAAGGAGGCATGGAAGACATTCAACAAAGTCGTATGTGAGAGAGACCTGGTGTCAGCTCTCAACCAGAGAATAGAGAGGCATTCGTAAGCTAAGCATGATGCATTCAAGTTAAATCGAATAGATAACATGAAATTCAATACATGTTGGGGGATTGCGCAAGTGGAGATACTGAGGTGGTAACGAAGTTTCGTGACAATACGAGAATGCTTACGAGAGTGCTTGCGACAAGAGGCCTTCGGATCTAACGTACCTCACTTATCCTAGGCGATTATGTCCATCATACATACTGTCTGATTCGGACCGAGGCTTAAAGATGTGCCAAGCCTGACAAGGCGTTTCTCGTACTTAAGCTGCCGTATTGGAGCATGGCTGATGAGATGACATCTGCACGATTTCAGCATACCCAGTTGGAACCTTATTCAGACATGTGCAGTCGTTCGGATGGATTTCCGTTGTCTTCAAATAAACAAGATTCCCACAGAACTCCAAACTTAATAAAGCATTACAATTTAACTAACACTGTTAGATTCACACAAGGTCAATTTGGCGGTGCGGATCCCCTTGTTCTTAGACTATCACATTTGAGTCTCATATAATATTCTAATCATATCACGAATAGTTCTCTAGGCCTAGTCCGAAGAGACGTGAACTAGAAGAAGGCATTGTCAGTATCGAAGGGTGGAACAAGGGCAGGTAGGCAGGTATGGTTCACGGCTCATCTTCGTTGCCCTGTACATCAAGTTGGGATGAGCATACCGTATACCTGATACGATACCTAACAAGGGAGTGCGTATGCTATGCTTTGGCCCGATTAGAATCAAGTACGGGGCTACGTGACTCTCTTCGATACCATTATCTGTTGTTAGGCACAGTAAGGCGGCTGCGGTTTGCCCAGGAGTGATTTGGCAACTTGATCTATGTGGGACATCTGGCATATTCGTAGATGAGATGATCGAGATGAATACACCACCAGTATGCTTCACAGTAATTGCAGGGTGTCTGTGATGGTTGTTGAGCGTGACCAGGTTCACGTCAGGTTACGCCAAGACTATTTGACGCGCGCCGAAAGCTGCTGTCCTATCGTGTCGCAATCTGGCGGCGACCCAAACGCCGACCGCCTTTTAAGGGATCCAGCAGCCAGTCGGAAAATTGCCTGGCGCGTCTCCCCGGAAGTGGCTAGGGAAAAATAAACAAGCCGAGAGAGCACGCGCAGCTACAGTACCCAATACCACGCAGGTGGCTCACCGATGCGAAACTAGCTCGAACCGTCTCTGATCCCATGCATACGATAGGTCGGCCCGTAACGGCCTGCTGTGCGCGGGGTCGCGTTTTCGAGGGCCCCATCAATAGATACTGTACTACCACCTGTGTAGCTACACCACGGCGTATATTTGTTATGTTTTGATTCTGCGAGGCAAGTCCTGGGTGTCCGGGGTGCCCAGGGTGCGCGAAAGGGGCCGTCAATTCGGCCCGCGCAGTCCCCTAAACACAGAGAACCCTTGCGCCAATGAGAGGCTGCTGGTGACCATGTGTTGTTGTTTTGTTATTGTTAGTTCTGCTCGGGTTAGACATCAGTGCCCCTTGGGCAATTGAGGCCAGCCTTCACAATAACAACAACACGGCATGGATGTCATCGTGAGTTGACATCCATTCTTATGAAGCAATGTTTACTTACACGGCGTCCAGCACCGGAGAACATGTATCACGCATGGCAAATACCGGATTAATCAAGGACAAAGAGAACACGTTGAATGAAAGGGCAACCTGGCACCTAGGTAGTAAGTATGGTATGTTGTAGTTGGAGAGGGCCAAATGAACAAAGATAGATGGATGGATATTGGGGGCGTTGGGTGTCAAGGTCCCAGTTCCGCGTCCGGAAACGAAGAAGCAACCTTGGAACCCAGGATGGGAAGAGAGAGACAGAGAAAGTGAAGCGGTGTTTTCGGTCGCATCAGTGCAAGTAACAGGTATAGGATTGGGAGTACGGAATGGTTGTGGCTTCTGGAAATGGGTGGAATACAGGCTACGGTTGCCTAGGGCAGGTTGTCTGGGTACCATTACTTACCCCACTGTATTTGTATGTATAAGTACATGGCTCCTGGACCATGGACCCCAACCTTTAGTTAAGTAACAACCCAGTCCTTAGAATAGATCTTTAGCCTAGTATAGCAATTGTACTAGATTACGGGTTACCTCTGAGGAAGGGATTTGCAGGTACAAATAGCTATTTGCGCAGCTTTATAGCAATATACTGCAATTATTGCGCACGAAAAGAAAGCACGAAAAGCACTTTGTTTTAGTTATCTCGATACCTATCCTAGCCTTAATCCTACCTTTTTAGCCCATACGAACTTTACGATGGCTGAAAATACGGACGAATTTGAAGGAGAAGCCGAGCAAGCAGCTATCCAGAACCTAATCGGCATTCCTTAAGGTTAGACTATCGCTAGTTGCAACAAACGAATCGACGCTTTAGCGGTAAACATTACGAAAAGAATGGACAAGATGGAGGCTATGATAGCCGATATATGGACAGCGGTATAAAAACTAAGTATAGCAGTATAAAAACTGGGTGGTAACACTGACGAGCTACTACTATTAACACTGCTAACAGATCAAGCGAAGGACGGTAATACTAAAGCTTCTACGTTTCTAAAAATACCTACGAAGGTTCCTACGCTTTAGAAAATGCCTATGGAGGCTCCCGTGCTTTAGAAAACGCCTACAGAGGCTCCCGTGCCTCTGAAAACGCCAACGGAGTCTCCTACGCCAATAGAGACCCCGGCAAAGCTTTTTACGCCTACGGAGGCCTTTCTAGAGACTCTAGTGCCTACGGAGTCCTTAGTACTTACAGAGGCCCTCCTGGAGACTCCAGCACTTACAAAGACCTACGCGGAGTCTATAGTACTTACGGAGACCTACGCGGAGTCCCTAGCACTTATAGAAGCACTCTTGACGATTTTGGTACTTGTAAAAGCCCTTATACCTATAGAAACCCCGCGAGAAATCAAGTTTGGCAGAGAGGAAGGAATTAAGCAAAGAATTGAGCAAAGAATCGAGCAGATATAGACTGGCAGGCAGCAAGGAATTAAGGCTAGTTGGAGAGACAGCTACGAAGCAGGCTAAAAACCTAAACACTAAAAAAGGGTTGTAATAACTATAGATAGTTATTTGGAAGGAGTTATGATGACTGAGGACAGTTATTTAGAGAAGGAGGATGATGTGGCTTCTGGAAATGGGTGGAATACAGGCTACGGTTGCCTAGGGCAGGTTGTCTGGGTACTATTACTTACCCTACTGTATTTGTATGTATAAGTACATGGCTCCTGGACCATGGACCCCAACCTTTAGTCAAGTAACAACCCAGTCCTCAGAATAGATCTTTAGCCTAGTATAGCAATTGTACTAGATTACGGGTCACCTCTGAGGAAGGGATTTGCAGGCACATGGTTAGGTATGCTGTGATTACGGGGTTATTACGGGGTTATTCGTTAATCGCATTACCTAGAATGGGGTCCCATGGGTCCATGGGTCCACGGGTCCACCACGACCTCTGTTGACTGCCCGTGTCAATGGGTGATTGACGTGAATGCACCTGCAGCAGCGCAGCAGCACCTGGAGACACAGTAACCTTAGGGAGGTAGTAGGTAGGTAGTAGTCACTACTAGCGGCGCGCGTCAGAGCCTGCCCCCCCCCTCCCCTAGCGCCCTGACGCAGACGCATACGATGCGCCCCAGCCCACTCTGGCTCCTTGCTTCCCCAATCCCAATCTCCCATGTCCCTTGTCCACATCCACAACCGCCGCCCTTCCAACCTCATCTACAGCACAACGTCCGCCCGCCGTCTGCCAGCGTCCACCTCCGCTACGCTAACCTCCCAGTCCGCTTCCGCTTCCACCACCACAACAAACAACAACACCAGGACAGCAACCACACACAGGATAGCACCACCCGATCGCCCGCACCCGTTCTTCTATTCTCACTTCTCTACTACTTTCCAGAAGCATTGCCGACACCATCACTGCATCGAATTGCACACGGGACACTGAACATTGCAACGCTAGCTCTTTGTCCGCGGTTGCTTGGACGCCACGACAGTACAGCTCGCTATACCGCCTCGAACGCACTCATACTCTGTGCGCATCTTTCAGCCTACTACTTCGACGGCTGAGGAGTATGCGATAGAGAGGCTAACTTCCTCGGGGAACTTGAAGGACAGGTAGGCCAACCGTTTGCGGCGCCGCATCTACTGTCCGCCTCACGCTCTCCCTTCGAGTTCTGCTTCAACAACAGCGCATTCCAACACCACCAGCCTCACCAGCCAGCTCAGCTCTCTGTCTCATTGTCGCACACGCAGATACAGCACAGGCGACGAACGTCGCAGCCATGACATTAGAACCACAGCCTGCGCCGTCACCGGTGCCCCTCCCATCAAAGCGACCGGCAACCGACATCACCAGTTCCGTCACCCGCACGCCCTCAAGAATGGCTACCCCACCACCGCCCGACCGCCAACGGTTACAGGCACGTCCAAACTTCGAGGGCGGCGTCTCAAGAAGCACCCGTCGTAGTCGCTACTCCTCTGGCAGGACGGGCTCTATCAGTCTAGACCCCGATATTCTTAACCGAGCTCTTTCAAGAGAGCTCTCTGCCGACAGAAGGGACAGTGCCCCAGCAGCCAGCCCCATTGGCAAACGACGGCGGATAGATGCCGATAGGTGAGTTGTGCTTTCGTCTATGTTCCTGGTAGCTCTAGGGGTTGAGCCTCATCTCAGGCGCTGGAATGTTCTTGCTGATATCCGTAGATTTATACCTGCTCGGTCTGGACAAGATTTAGAGGCTGGTTTCGCCCTTCTCCATGAAGAGGGATCGCCGGCTACCCCGTCGCGAAAGAAGCCTACGCCTCATGGTGAGCTCCATTTCCAGAAAAGTACGTTACCCACCATTCCATATCTCATGACGAGTGTTGACCATTGCTAGACGAGGAGGCAAACCGCACGTTTCGCAATGTACTAAGAGCTGAATTATTTGAGAACACAATACCTCAAAATACGCCTCCCACATTATCACCAGACGCCAACTTTCCTGCCTCGTCACATGCTACCCGTATTCATGATGCAACGAGATCACACACTCCTCCTACCAATCCAATCCCCGCTCTTCCTTCTAGCTTTACTCCATCAACACCGCATAAAAACCTCTTCACATATATGTCTCCACGCCACCATCACGCTGCTGGCCACCCCACCCCTTCCAGGACACCGCAGAGTAGGCATGGCCCAAATCTTGATACTAGGTCGGAAATCTACAGCTTATCGCCCGTTCGGTACGGTAGTCAACAAATGCTTTTGAGCCCCAGGCGGCAGCCTCGAGCTGTGAGCAAAGTCCCATTCAAGGTTCTCGATGCCCCCGAACTGGCGGACGATTTTTACCTGAATCTGGTGGATTGGGGCAGTGCTAATGTTTTAGGCGTTGGTCTGGGTTCTAGTGTTTACATGTGGAACGCGCAATCGAGTCGTGTGAATAAGCTTTGCACGCTCGAAGATGATACGGTGACAAGTGTATCCTGGATACAGAAAGGCACTCATATTGCGATAGGCACAGGAAAAGGGCTGGTGCAGATTTGGGATGCTGAAAGAACTCGACGGCTGAGGACGATGAACGGCCACTCAGCTCGCGTCGGTGCATTAGCATGGAATACCCACATCCTCACATCCGGATCGCGAGATCGGTACATATACCATCGCGACGTCAGAGCCCCAGAGCAGTGGATGCGGAAGCTAGGGGGTCACAAACAGGAGGTTTGTGGTTTGAAGTGGAACAGCGAAGATGGACAACTCGCCAGCGGAGGTAACGACAACAAATTAATGGTTTGGGACAAGCTTTCAGAAACGCCTCTTTGGAAGTTCTCGGACCATACTGCCGCAGTAAAAGCCATCGCCTGGTCACCTCATCAACGTGGTCTACTTGCTTCAGGTGGAGGAACTGCTGATAGAAGGATCATCTTTCACGATACTGTGAAAGGCACGGTTATTAACGAAGTTGATACCGGTAGTCAGGTGTGTAACATCTCGTGGTCTAAGAATTCGAATGAAATCGTATCGACGCACGGGTATAGTCAGAATCAGATCGTCGTATGGAAGTATCCGTCCATGTCCCAGGTTGTCAGCCTCACTGGGCACACTTATCGGGTGTTGTACCTGGCAATGAGTCCTGATGGTCGCACGATCGTGACGGGTGCCGGCGATGAGACATTACGATTCTGGACAGTGTTTGGCCGCCGTCCAGGCCAGAGAGAAGGCAGCGATGGTGGTGGAGGACGATTGGCGGATTGGGCTGTCATTCGATGATTTATGCCCTTACCTCCGTTTAATATCTCAGCTCCACGTGTTCCAGCTACGACAATGCCTTAGCTTGGTTCATGTGCTTAACTTGACGACACCTCTTTCTACTTCAAAACATTCAAGCCTTAATGACTGGGAGGACATGACGATATCTTAGGATGGATTACCCGCATGGTTGGTTGCATTGGGGGCGGCAGGGGACGGCGTTTCTTCGTGGCGAGGTTTAAGATCCCTCTTGGAGTGTACAAAAAGCAAGCATTGGGCGTTCATTTCCGTCTGCTATAGATATCGGTAATGTATTGAAGCTGTAGATTATGGCTGCATCGAAACTCTCACTCGCATCGGCGCGACTGGTGCTACGATATGACAGACGATACCAGGGAATACAGAGGATGATTGATGATAGGACTTGAGATTTTTTTGTCGATATGCAATGTTGATGTGAAGCTAGTTCTTGCTACGGCGCCTACAAATTCAATGAGGACCCTATGATATCTAAATGAAGCTTTGGCACTATAAGAGCAACATATAGCTATCGTATCGACTTAGAGAAACTACAGCTGGCCGAATTCGGCTGCGTTGATCTCTCCTGCCGAATTAGTCAGGAAAAGATTATCATATGATAAGATGTGCTCTGCAGTGAACGTACCTATACATTCAACGACGTCATCGTACGTATTTAAGGTATGAAACTGTTCTTACCATGCCTAGACGTTTTGCTTAGACATGTAAGCTCTTATGATACATGCGAATGAGTTTTTGTTATCACGGATATATGCCACCGATTGAAGATGACAGAAACCATGATGTCGAGGCTCACAACAAGACTCTGATATTACATATTCACCACACAAAGAATGTCGAAGTAATGGACATAATCAAATTAATGCGATGCGGGTTATGTTTAGAATTTATTACTTCTAGAGACTCATTGTAGGGGCTCTGTAACGAATTAATTTAATAAACCGCATTACCTAGGTAGAACCATAAGTATACCACAAAGTCAAATGCGCATCCGAAACACCGCGCTACCTATGTCGCGTTTATAATACGCGAAAGCGGAATAGGATAGGGGAAAGGAAGAAGGGAAAAGAAAAGACAAGGGTATCAAACAATCTCCAGAATAAAATAAACCCATAAAAAATAAAATCAACGCGGTTCCTACACCAACCATCCTGAGGAGTTCAACCGTCTAATACCAAGCCGGCACAACACCGTCGAATTCCATTAACATATAAACGATCGTCTTCTAGCCTAGTTCTTTCATGTTAACCCCGCCATTTAGGCGGGCTTGGATAGAAAAAAAAGGAAACGATTATTACGCAGTTGTCCCGCCTGTCTTCCTTTCCCGCGCATTATATTGATTGCCGCCATCTGCCCCTGTACTCGTTGCTTTTCCTTTAGATTCGTCATTTAAAAGCGGAATTTCATCCATGCTTAACCGCCTTCCACTGGCCGGATCCTCGACATGAATAGCCCTGTCAATGCTCCGGCCACCGGCTTGAGCTAGACCATTGAGAGTCGACTTCGATTCATCGCCGAGAGCACCTGTGGGAGTCAAGACCGGAGAATGAATCATCAGATCTGGGCTAGACTGCCACTTGGCGACCTCGGCCTTCATCGACTCAAGCTCTTTCTGGAATCGCTTGCCGAAGACATCGATATAGTAGGTCGAGCCGTTGTAAACGCTCCAGGTGAAAACAAATATGAGGAAGCCGGCAGATGCCCATCGGCTGTAGAACCATAACGAGCACGGGAGCATGGTGAGGACGGCATATAGGTACTGGATCAGCATGAATGCGGGCTCTTGAAGACTTGCAGGTAACGAGAGCACGATTTTCCCAATCCACACCTTGGAGTAAGACCGGCGCAACCAGGTGAAGGACGTGGGCCGGCCGGCAGCGATCTTTTCACGACGACGAACGGTGATGAATACATAGTAGGACAGCTGCCAGATAGCATAAGGAATGGTGGACCAGGCAATCATAGAGATGACGTTGCTGTAGGCGGTAGGGGAGCCTGGCGGCGAGGTCTTGACCGTCCAGAGGGCAGGAAAGCGTTGACGCTGCTCTTCAGATGGAAGCAAATGGACAATGCAATGGAGTGTAGCGCACGGCATGATGTGAATGAACAGGGACGTGACCTTGTCGAAGTCATGGAACACGAGCGAGTTACGCCACATGATGATCGCCACAGCATTATTGCCAAAGGCCAAGCAGTAGGCTGCAATGAACAGGCGCTTGGAGGAGGGGAAGATCCAGAGACTCGTAAATAGCAGGAAGTTGACAAAATAGCAGAGATCGGCTAGAAAGTAGTGATAACCACGCTGATGATAGGTGAAGTATCGGATAGGCATAAAGTACACCAGCTGGGCCGTGTACCACAGGTGAAAGTACTCCGGATACGCACCGATCAGATAGCCGCTGATGAAGATGTTCATGACGCCGCAGATAAAAGAGACCTTCTCGCGAAGGGTGATGACTTTGGTGTCATTCCACTGCCTGCCTAGCTTCTCGACGCTCTGCTTCATGCGCTTCCGATACCTCTCGAGCTGCTCGTCAGCCGAGGGTACCCGCCGCCGCCATTCTTCCACCATGCGCTCTCGAGCTTCCTGGCCCCTCGTCTTGAGAGCAGCTCGCGACTTCCGTACCTTCGCTGTCTGAGCAGAAATGCCCTTTTGTAACTTCTCCAGCTGCTGGGGCAGCGCAAAGTTGTCTAGTAGATCCAGAACAGTGAGACGATCTAAGGGCGGGAAGGAGTCCCAGTCCTCGTGGTACGAGCTGCTGCCGGAGAAAGAATGCGATCGCGATAGAGAGGGGGTGTGCCCTGATGCGTCACCGAGTGTAGGCGTGTCCGTAATAGCATGCTGGCGGGGCGAGGAGGCTACCGAGTGGACGGTGGTGTCATCGGGGGTAAGAGGGGCATCGTCGTCGGTCTGAGTGCCGTCCGACTTGCCAAGGGGCACTATAACGGGCCTCGCAGGAGCAGCCATCTCGGCAATGGTGCGTGTAGGAAAGCGTTGGATGTCGTGCCGAAAAGCGAGTCGTCGAAGCGCTTCGGCTACCCTGAGGATGAGTGAGTAGGCCATCGAGCAACAAGGATGCAATGATGGAGGGGTATGGGTGAAAGAGAAGGAAGCTAGCGGGTTGTTTAGGACCCAAAGAACGAGGACAGGTGGGCTACCTTTAAACTTTCGAAAATCCTCCCTCCGCTATCGTCTACCTCCACGTCTAGGTGGCAGATGTGTATGTGGGAGCGGATATGCTGTTTAGGTACGATAGGGACGACAGGGACGGGGCCGGTGATCGGTTTGGGAGGGACGGGAGAATACTTTCTGCTAAGTGTAAGTAGGCAGATGCAGTCTAGCACAACATGTGACCATCTGGAGAAGCATACAGGGGTGGTACAGTATACGTTGTGTGACTCGGAACGGGCGACTATAGGTATCGTTGTCGAGAGCAGTGCAGACAAGTGGTGTATGTCGGCGAGGGGCGATGGAGTGTGAGGAGGCAGAAAACTAGGTTGTGGATAAGGATGATGCGACCATAGGGTTTTGGACCGACAGCCTGTAGGTGGCGCTGGGCGAGGGACGTGGTTTGAGGATGGCCTGTGGTTGGCTGAAAACAGAGTTTGACGTCGTTGAACAAAAACAACGTGCTGCGAATATAGGTAGAGAGGTAGGGCAGAAGGTAGGGGTGGCGTTCTGGGTTCTGGGCCAGAGGAGGGGCTCAAGAGCGGCTACCTACTGAGCTGCCTCGGTGGTGGGAATGCTAGTCCTAAACCCAGTGACCGTTCGTGACAACCACATGCCGACACGAGATCATTGGCGGCTTGTCTGACCTTTCTAAACCATACTATTTATACAACTGAGCGCGCTGTACTAAGTATATAAGGTGAGATGATTCATGGTACGTAATCTACATGATCTGGGCATTCGGTGTCTGGCATACTACTACTACCCATACCCTTGTTGAAACCTGACAGCCAAGGCCGAGAAGCGTTTCAGATACTGAATGGCTATAGATGATAAATATCCCGTACCATTCCAATGATTGGCGGGGTGTGACTATGCCATGATCTAGGTAGAGACACTACCGGTAGATGTAAAGTTACTCCTCTTATTATGATTGGCACAATTGTACTTGAAAAGACGAGCCGATACATACATAAGCGATTGTTATAGCATTATACACATCCATCATGGATGTTTCAAGTTCAAAGTTGTTTAGTGTCGCTGGCGAGATGTTTATTTACGATTGTACATACAGTAGTATGCAGATAGGTATGACGCCATTTTGCCCTCTTTGATGACAAGGTGTAGGCAATCGTGATACCGGTAGGTAATAATATCTGGGGGACGGGAGCACCCTCTGGTTTTTTATTTAGCCCGATTTCTTGGCCGCTTCAAGTTTCACCACTAATGTCTTATCTGCTACGAACTTCAACAAGAGCTACTGTACAGCATATCGGATACCTTTGGCCATTCTTCTAGCTCCGCCAAATCTAAAATGCATAGAATCATCTGCATGCGAGATTGGAATTCTCCGTTAGTGTGCATACAGAAATGCTCCATAGAGATGGAATGAATGAAAATACCTGGGATTGCCTCCTACCTACCTACCTATGTACTTACTTACAGGTACCTAAACCTCCGCGGGTCGCACAACTGCTGATAACTGCCAACGGCTGTCAGCATGCCTGTCGACTTCGTACCAGGGTACCTACAGTGGACTAGGGATGTACCTATGTACCTAAGGTACAGTACCTAGGTGATATGGATATGCCTGCTCAGCTCATCAGTACGCGCCTGCTGCATCAACGGCTAGGTCAGGGTCCCCGCTGTTCGCTATTCCAAGTCGCGTATTTTTGGGCAGTCAAACCACAACTTGAAGTTGAAGACAACGATCCCGAATCGCAACCGCTGCAGCGCATCCACATTCGCGCAATTCATCCTACGTGCATCTTTTCGATTATCAACAATTGAATCTCGCTACCGAGTTGTGATGCACCGCCCTTGAACCCAGTGCAGTGTGCGTTTCGAGGCCAGTCAGTTCTTGGGTGGACTGCTTGGTTGTCGCATTCCTCGTCTTCGTCGCGTCCCCTCTACGTCGGCGGCGGCAGCGGCAACATCACCACACCACCACCGAGAAAGCTTCTAGCCTAAGCAACGTCAATAGCACTCTAGCACCATGGGGAAACTCGTGCGTCTCGAGCTGTTCAGTATGTTCATGAGCGAAAATCCAACAACCACCCTGTCTGCGCATGGCCACATTGCGACTGACACAAACTGCCAGACTTCAAATCCTACAAGGGCCACCACACGCTCTTGTTCGGCGACTCGTATTTTACCTCTATTATCGGTCCCAATGGCTCCGGCAAATCTAACTCGTACGTGATGCGCAAGCCACCCGGACCACTCTACCCGTCAACTACGCTAACTAGCCGCCTCTCTCATCTAGCATGGATGCTATCTCCTTCGTCCTCGGCATCAAGTCATCACATCTACGGTCTGCTCATCTGAAAGACTTAGTCTACCGCGGCCGAGTCCTCAAGACATCCAAGATCAACGATGACGGTTCCGCCGTCGACATCGTCGCAAACGGCCAGACGAACGGCCACATCAACGGAGACGACTCAGACAAGCCAACCCGGAACGACCCCAAAACAGCATGGGTCATGGCTGTCTACGAAGACGACGGTGGGGGATGAGCAGCGATGGAAGCGCGCCATTACCAACCAGGGCTCGAGCGAGTATCGCATCAATGACCGCGTCGTCACCGCCCAGCAGTACAATGAGGCTCTCGAGGCCGAGAATATCCTGATCAAAGCCCGGAATTTCTTGGTCTTCCAGGGCGATGTCGAGGCCATCGCCTCGCAGTCACCCCAGGACCTCACACGTCTAATTGAGCAGATTTCAGGTAGCTTGGAATACAAGGCCGAATATGAAAGACTACAGAGTGAGGCGGATCAATCTGCTGAGAACTCGGCTTTCCAACTACAGAGGCGCCGCGGCATAAACTCCGAGATCCGACAATACCAAGAGCAGAAAAAGGAAGCCCTCAGTTTCCAGGACAAGACGAATGAGCGGGATACTGCTATTGTGACCCATGTGCTCTGGAAACTATACAACTTTCAGCGGGTTATGGACGAATCCAGCGCCGCAATACAGGAGCACCAGGAAAATCTAAAAGAGTTTCGTCGCAATGTCGAGTCGTTTGAGAGGAAACTTGAAGATGCCCGGAAAGAGCAGGTCAATGCTCATAGAGAAGTTCACAAGGTCGAGCGTCAGATCAAGAAACAAGAAAAGGAGCTCGAGGAGAAAGAAAATAACCTCGTCCCTATAGATGAAAAGGTACAACAGACAACTAGCCAGGCCGACACTGTCCGCAAGCGAATAGAGTCCGTGCAGAAAGAACGCGATGAGCAAGCTAAGTTGATAGCGAAGATCGAGAAAGATTTGACGACAGTTCAAAAGGCCCAGAAGCTTTTCGAAGACCAATGGAAAGAGACTATGCAGAAACAAGGCAAAGAATTGAGTGATGCCGATCGGAAAGAATATAATTCTCTCAAAGCACAGGCGATGGCTAAATCATCCGAAAATCAAGCTAAGCTGGAGAATCTCAATCGCCAACTGAAGACAGATGAGGTTACCGTCAATAGTCTCCGCGGTAAGGTGGATGCCTATCAAGCAGGCGCCGAAAAACTTGAAGCCGAACTTGCCACGATCCAAGAGCGTAGGGATGCGACGCAACTCGCAGTCAAGGAGTATTCGGCAGAGATAGACGCGAAAAAGAAGGAGTTCCATGCCATACAATCAGAGAAACGCAGAACTGCTCAAAGGCGAGATGAACTCCACGAAAAAAGAGTAGCTCTGTTGAAACAGTTGGAAAATGCAGATGACGGAAGACGTCGAAGCGATAGAGAGAGGAGAACCAGGGAGATGATTGCCTCGCTCAAGCGCTTATTTCCCGGAGTCAAAGGCCAAGTCGGTGACCTCTGCAAACCTAAGCAGAAGAAATTCGACGAAGCAGTCATTACGGCACTTGGACGGGATTTTGACTCTGTTGTCGTGGATAGCGAGAAGACTGGTATCGCCTGTGTGGAGCATCTGAAAGAAAAGCGATTTGCGCCCATGACTTTCATCCCCCTGGACAACATTAAGGTCAATGCTGTGAACACCGCTGTTAAGGGCATTTCGGGTGCGCGGCTGACTATTGACACAATTGATTTTGACCCAGCTCTTGAGCGCGCTATGTCTTACGCCTGCGGAAGCTCTATCGTCTGTGACGATCTAGAAGTCGCCAAACACATTTGCTTCGAGCGCCGCATACGTGTCAAGGCCGTCACTTTGGATGGCACAGTCATTCATAAAGCTGGGTTAATGACCGGTGGTCATGGTCCTGATCATAAGGGGGGCAAACGCCGATTCGAGGATGCTGACGTCCAGAGTTTGGAGAGAGCACTAGAAAAGAACCAACAAGAATTAGACGCACTTCCACGAAGCGACCGCCGCAACACAGCTGAAGAAACGGTGCGCAACCAACTCGCAGAACTAGAGCAGCGACTACAATATTCCAGGAACGAGTTAGCACATTTCGAACAAAACATATCGAACAAGAAGAAGGAACTCGATCATGTAAAACGCCAGCTTAAGGAGTGGCAACCCAAATTCAAGGATGAGGATAACAAGTTGCAGAAGACTCGTTCATCTGTCGAAAAGTTCAAGACAGCAATTGCTCAAGTCGAAGATAAGGTCTTCTCCAGCTTTTGCAACCGACTAGGGTACTCAGATATTCGAGCCTATGAAGCTCAACAAGGCAGTTGGGAAGCGGAAGCCGCCGAAAAGCGTAGTCAGTTTGACTTACAGAAGTCTCGTCTTGAAAGCAATAAGAGCTGGGAAGCGTCTAGGCATAGCGAGACGGAAGGCAGGCTGCGTAGCCTTGAGGACCGTCTGAAGAGTCTCACCCAAGACATCAAGGCATATAGGAGAGAGAAAGCACAAATCGAAGAGGCCATGGGCGGCGACAAGGATAAACTCGCGGCACTTGAGGAAGAATTAGAGCAACTCAAAGAGCAGCTCGAAACACAGAACGATAAGGTCAGTAGCGCTAAAGCCGATGTGCAAAAGAGAAGCAAAGACATCGAAAGCAGATTGAAGGCAATTACCGCCCTGGAAACAGAACTTCAGAAAAATAGTGCCGGCAAGTTCGCTCTATTGAGAAGGTGTCGTCTAGAGCAAATCGACATCCCTCTCACCGCAGGCTCTTTAGATAATCTTCCCAACGAAGACAACCTTCTGCACCAGGATCCCGATGCCATGGATGTCGATGATGGTGATGATGCCGAAATGATGGAGGATGCTCTTAATGACTATGGCATCGAAATCAGCTACGATGACTTGGATGACGAGCTGAAAAATGTGAGTTGTCACTAAGAGTCGAAATACTGTATTTAATACTAACACGAGTAGCCTGACAATGAACATGTCGAAGACCAGTTGCAAGAAAAGATCTCGTCTCTTACAACCGAACTGGAGAAGCTTAATCCGAATATGCGAGCTATGGAGCGTTTGGAGGTGGTCGAGGCCCGACTCAAGGCGACAGAAAACGACTTCGAGGAATCTAAGACGCAGTACAAGGCTGCCAAGGAGGCATTCGATGAGGTCAAAGCGAAGCGCTTTGAGCTTTTCGACAAGGCATTCACGCACATCCGCGAACAGATTTCACAGGTATACAAGGACTTGACTCGGTCAGACCAGTACCCACTCGGTGGGCAGGCCTACCTCGACATCGAGGAAGACACAGACAAGCCGTATCTTTCAGGGATAAAATATCACGCCATGCCACCATTAAAGCGCTTCCGCGATATGGAACACCTATCCGGTGGCGAGAAGACCATGGCGGCGCTAGCCCTCCTCTTCGCCATCCACAGCTACCAGCCCAGCCCCTTCTTCGTTCTCGACGAAGTCGACGCCGCCCTAGACAACGCCAACGTCGAGAAGATCAAGAATTACATCAGGAACCACGCCGGCCCCGGTATGCAGTTCGTCGTCATCAGTCTCAAGGCTGGGCTGTTCCAGGATAGCGAGAGTCTAGTGGGTGTCTACAGAGACCAGGAGGTGAACAGTTCGAAGACATTGACCCTAGATGTAAGTCGCAGCTTTCCCCCCCTCTTACTCCTTGTTTCGGTCTTGTACAAGCAATCAAATTACTTTTCCTTCCATTCCAAATGCTTCGAACTCGCAACTAACACATCAATAGTTGCGGAAATATGTCTAAATCTACCTAACTGCTTGACTATTCGTAATATATGGGTGTGTGCCCGATAAAACGCACGATGCCCCCAAGGAGGTATAAGGAGGGAAAGGAGGCGGTTTTGCGATTGTTCTTTCTGCTTCACCTATTACGTTTTTTTAAGTTATTGTGATGCCGCCTATGACAAACCCACCCTTTTCCCCTCACGAGTAGACGGTTGGTTGTATGCAGCATGCATGCAATACAATACCCGCTCAAGCGGAACACCCACAAAACAACAAAGACGACGAAAATGCTTGGAGATTCAAATGCTATGCCAGTAGGATTAAGTTACGTTCTGTGCTCTATGTATGATATAGAAAATAAGCAAAGCAAAGCAGAGGCGGTTGTGAAGCGAGGAATTTGGTAATCAACTGTTCCACTACCTAAGTATCTACCCTACCTTGTTCGTTTACGGACAAATCACCTGTGTGATGCATGCATGACTTTAAAGATCGGAGGCGTATGTAAAATTCATTTCAAAGGTTCCCCAGATCAAGGGTACTACTGCTCGCTATTGAAAATACCACCATGGTCGCCCATCCAGCCGAGATACTTTTTACTCTCTTCCCGTGCCCGTTCCCATTCTGCGCCTTGTCTATTTATTGTAATGATGAACACCCTTGTTTCCATGTAATATGCAGGTCTATGGTATCGGCGAACAAAAAAATGAAGAAGAAAACAATTCATAGTGGAGGAGGGCAGGTGAGGAGGCGTATAAACCCGCATCACCACCGACGGACCGGGCCAGACCAAACCTTGTCATTACCATTCCAATGTCTACCAACACTCTACGTGGTATGCTCTCGTAAGCCTTACAGTTAGCTAGGTACAACGTACAATCTCATACGTCTTCAAAGGCCACGTCTTCGTCGTCGCTATCAGCTTCGTCCGCGGGCTCCTCGACCTTGACCTTCTTTGGAGGTCTCTCCTCGGAGGCCGGCGTGTCGGCGGCGCTGGTGGTGCCACTAGAGGCCAGCCGCTTCTCGCCGACCGAGCTAGCGTTGTTCGTGATGTCTTCGAATTCCTCGTCCTCGTCTTCTCCGTCATCCTCGTCTGAATCGTCGGCCTCGGTCTCCTTGCGCCTGGCCTCCTCGGCCTGCTGCCGCGCCAGCATCTCGAAGAGGTTAGACACCTCCTCGCTGTGCATCGTGTCATCGACCTGGTCGGTGGGTTTCTTCTCTTCTTCGTCGTCGGCCTTGGTGACGGGGAGCGGATTGACTCCACCGTAGGAGGCGCCGGTGACGGTGCTCTGCAGATGCCATGATGGTAAAGCGTTGGATTGCGCAATCTTCTCCTTGCGCTCCTGCTCGGCTTTCTTTTCGGCCTCGGTGGGACCCTCAAGCTCGGTGATGTCGACGGCGATACTCTGAGGCCCGGTGTTCGCCATGCCCTTGACAGCGGTAGGCTTCGCTATACTTTCGACAACGATCGACGGAGCGGCTTGGTTGGTGGCGTCACGGACTACAGGGAGCGCCGCGGCGTGGGCGATTTCGAAGTTGTGCTCAGGGACAACTATACCGTCGAGCTTGGGTAGCATATCGGTGATGAACCGCAACTGGTTGTTTAATTTGGTCGACTGCTCATGTCCGCCGGCTTCGCGCTCGGGGTCGAAGACGAGCACGTCGTCACAGCGGTGGCAGATGAACCCTCTCATGGGATCGACCTTGTCCAAAACCTCCATCTGCGTCCATTCAGCACGGCATCGGCGGCAGAAGTACTCCTTCTTCTCGCTAGCTGGCTTGGCGTTACCCTGCACAGCCTTGTCGAGATGGTAGACACGCCACTTGATAGCATCGATGGCCTGACGATAGTCTATGTAGTAGTACGTTCGGTTGGTGGGACGCTGTTGGCCTTCCCTCAGCTCGGGGCGAACGTGACTAGAGGAAGCCAGATTAGCGGGGCTAAATGCACCAGGGGAACGAGGCGGGACTGTCGTACACCTGCAGCAAGCGTTCGTCGCGGAGTTTTGCGCAAATGCGGTGAAGGTCTTTCAGGTTCATGCTCATCAGGTACGATAGGTCGTCGTCGCGGAGGGACGAGTGCATAATGAGCGCATCGACGATGAGGACGTGTCTCGTATCGATGTCGGGGGAGTTGAAGAAAGTGCGCGCGACGGAGCGCACGAGCTCCTTTGCTAACTCCATACTGGCTCTGAGACTATAGGTCGGGGGTGGAGATAGGGATGAGTGCGCTGTGCACGGGGTTGTCGGCGAAAACCAGAGATGGACGGCCACGGGCAGTGGCGGCAGCGGGAAGCGGGAGGTGAGAGGTGAGAGGTCGGCTGTTGCGACGAGAGGAGGCTCTTAGCGACACGGCAAGAGATGGCGAGGTGGCGTCGGTGTCGGCGGCGGCGCAAGCACACGTTGCCGTTCAAAGTCTACCTCGAGGTAGTCTGAAACGACGTCTCCATCCGTTTGCGCAGCAATAGGCTTGCGGGGTTTGCAAGGGAGCCGACGAGGGCGACGAGGGAGGGGAGGAGTCCTGTCAGGAAAGATGTAGAATACAAAGAGGCATTGCTTCGAGAATTGCAAACGCCGAACGGATATATAGAGCGGGTTCTATTATTAGATTAGGTTAGGTTAGGTTAGATTCGTTATCTTCCAAGCGAGTGTCTGTCTATACGGCCATGGCACAGGACCTCGCGGCGAGAGAGTTACGGATGAAGTTGCTGGAACTCTGAGAAGGTGCCATAAAGATGACAAAGTTAAATGTTAGTTCCTAGGTAGCCTCATCACTCATCCCCGGCGACATTTCCAAAAACCCTTTTCAGCCTTCATCAGCCCCATAAATAGACAACGACCTAACCAAACACGGTCGCCTATCCCTTCAGAGGCTCCGTACTTAAAAAGTGGAAAAGCGGATCCATGTATTTAACCAGATCTACATCGGATACGGCCGGGGTGGACCTCAACCTTACATTAGCGCTAGGGGGGGTATCCAAGATGATCACCATGACTGTCACCAACTTGGTGACTGTTATATATTTTCTAATTGCATTTTCTAATTTTAAAACTATCACGGTGATTTGTCATATATAAGT
>NQIM01000268.1:0-56447 GCA_003426235.1 Xylaria polymorpha
CTCCCCTCGATTTTTTCTGTCCCCYAAACCCCCCTTATAGGCTTATTCATACTTAACGTTAGGTTTTCTGCTTCATTACTTCGTAATACAGAAAACTACGGCCATACAGTCACTAAACCGTGTTATTTTTTTAACCACACTCACCGATACGTAAAGTCGTGGGGCGGTGGTTCTCGACCTCATTATTTAGGTGCCTGCTTTTGTATATTGAATCGGTATCTACCTACCTACTTATAACCTTAGGGAGATAGATATCCAAACACGCCATTATCTAGGCCGTTATATTCAAAATGGCGGAGACCTCACCGCCCCTCCCCGTGGACTCTGCCCCCCAATCTGGCGATGGTCAGCCCAGCTCTTACAATCGCGTCGTAGCGGATGTCAACCCCACGGTGATGCCCTATCTCGAGAGGATTTTCAACTGCCACGCAAGCCCTGAAAAGAGATGGCAGCGCGACCAGATCATCGGCTTCCTCCACAACCGCCAGGCCGACAAGGTCACGGAGGCCTCCGGCGACATGGCCGCCAAGGATGAGCTCGACTTCAGCGGCTTCCTGCAATACATGACGTCTTCGACGGCGGATGCCCAAGCACCGCCCCCGGAAACCGACCTGTCCTGGCCGCTGTCGAGCTACTATATCAGCTCCAGTCATAATACTTATCTTACCGGGAACCAGCTGAACAGCGACTCGGATGCCGATGCTTACAAGAACGTGCTGCTGCGGGGTTGTCGCTGCGTCGAGATCGATGTCTGGGACGGCGACGACTCGGATTCAGAGTCGGACTCGTCCTCATCCAACGATAGTGATGGTTCTAAGGGGAAGAAGGGTGCCAAGGGACCCAGTCGAAGGGAGCGAATCACGTCTAAATTGCCTCGCTCACTTACCAATCGCCTAGAGAAGACTTCACTGGGGGACAAATTGACCCCCAAAGACGGCGAGAAGGCCGTAGCAGGTGCTCCTAAAGGAGCGCAGGGAAATGCACCTGACGGAACGACATCGGAGAAAACACCTACTCCGAAGGCGGTGGCAATCGAGCCGAGGGTCCTGCACGGGTACACCCTCACCAAAGAGGTCTCTTTCCGGGACGTCTGCGAGGCGATCCGCGACTACGCTTTCGTGGTCTCCGACTTACCGGTGATTGTCAGTTTGGAGGTGCACTGCTGCACCCAGCAGCAGGAGATGATGGTTCAAATCATGAACGAGACCTGGGCCGAATTCCTCCTTCCCAAGCCGAGCGAGGATGCCCAGTATCTCCCGTCGCCGGGCGACCTGCGCCGCCGAATTTTGGTCAAGGTCAAATACGCGGCGCGGGCACGTCCCCGCTGGCCATCGAGGACGACGAGGCCCTGGCCAGGGACAACCTACCGCCTGAGGCTCAGGCTAAGGCTAAGGCTAAGAAGCCGTCGAAAATCATCCAGGCGTTGTCTATGTTCGGCATATATACGCGCGGTGTGTCATTCAAGTCGCTGACGCAACCAGAGGCGTCGATGCCGACGCACATATTTTCACTGTCGGAGGGCGGGGTGGAGGAGGTGCACGATAAGAACGCACGCTTGCTGTTCGAGCACAACAGACAGTACATGATGAGAACCTACCCTTCAGGGATGCGCATTCAATCCTCCAATCTGGATCCGCCTGTATTTGTAAGTAATGTTCACCTTTACGATAATTTTGTCCTATCTGCTCTATTTTACACTGTAGACGACTTCTCCTATGAAGCCCGAGTGAGGGGGTTGGGGAAGTACACGCTAACGCCACTTGAACCACAGTGGCGCAAAGGCATCCAGATCGTCGCGCTCAACTGGCAGAAATGGGACGAAGGCATGATGCTCAACGAGAGCATGTTCGCAGGTACAGGCGGCTATGTGCTCAAGCCCAACGGGTACCGCGGGAAGAAGACAATTACCAGCGACCCAACAGGGACAACCCCCCTCGCCCACAGCGCCTGACGCCGCCGCCGCGCCCGTGATTATGCACTATACCCTCGGCCTCAAGATCACCATCTACGCAGCACAGGACCTACCGCTCCCACGCAAGGACGACAAGGCCAGCGGCTTCAGGCCCTACGTCAAGGTCGAGCTGCACACGGAGCCAGCGCACGCGTTGTCCGCAAAGCACGAGGACTCGCACGCCAAGGAGGGCGAGTACAAGGCACACACGCGCACGCAGAAGGGGGTGAACCCAGACTTCAAGGGGGAGGTGCTCGCGTTCGAGCGTGTCGGCGGCGTGGTGCCGGAACTTACGTTCGTGCGCTTCCTCGTCAAAGACGACGAGATAGGCCGCGACGACCTCGCTGCGTGGATGTGTATCCGCCTCGACCGGCTGCGCTCAGGCTACCGCTTTGTGAAATTGCTGACTGCGAAGGGGAAGGTCAGTCCTGGTGTTTTGCTGGTCAAGGTGGAGAAGACGCTGGAGTGATTGTGGGCGCTAGTCTGTCTGGTTGGTGGTGTCGGGATCACAATCGCTATGCGAGTGCGTCACCGCCGCGGAAAAGAACAATCAATCAATCAATCTAAGGAGAAATATTAGAAACCACAAAATTGCATAGCGTTTCAAATTTAGCAGCATAAGGCGGCCCATTTCAGCGCAATTTGCGAGAAGCAGTTGGAAGCAATTGGACAGGAATGCACACGTACATAGATAGTAACGAATCACAGCTGATCGTTAGGCCGGTTAGTGGTGGTAGATAGTCCAAGAAAGATAGCATGACTCATTTCATTGTAATCAAATCAATAGTCACTAGTCTGACGACGACGACAGCCTCATCATGCGAGCGGGAAGCTTCAACTACCCGTTTTTGCGAGTATAGCACCAAGAGGTTGAGTGCCGTAGTCCAGGCAGCCAAATATGAGTTCACACATTTCGGTTCCGGCAACCACGTTTCGGTCCCGTCCCCGCGCTAATTTCAACTGCGGGGGGGGGGGGGGCGAGGGGGAAGACAAGCTTTTGCGGGCACGATGATCGTCTCGCCTGTTACGGTACCCGTCCAGCCAGCAGGCACCCACTTTCGCAGCCCTGAATCTCAATGGCATTGTCCCGCGTAATGTCCGAATGTGATGGAGTGTGTAGTGTAGTGTACGAGTCGTCAGCTCAAATGCCCGGTGTTCGGAACCATGTTCGACTCCGGGAACTGTGCTGCTTTGACAGCCAAGCTATAAAGGAGATGCCATGACTTGCCTGAAGATTGGTTAAGATGAGAGGTGAACCACCAAAGACATTCAAGCTAATCAAATCTAACAACATCAACGAATCGTTCTTAATTCGTTTATTCATACAAATCCTTTCCCCCCATCTCAAACAATCATGTCTCAGCCTCAGTCTAACCCCGGCCCCATCGCCATCGTCGGCGGCGGGCCCTGCGGCCTAACATTCGCGCGCCTGCTCGAGCTAGCAGGTCTCGACTACGTCGTCTTCGAGCGCGACGACTCGGCGGAGCCCAAGAGCCACCACCAGGGCGGGACGCTGGACATCCACCCGGGCACGGGGCAGGCCGCGCTGGAGGCCGCGGGGCTGAAGGGCGAGTTCGACGAGCTGGCGCGGTACGAGGCCGCCATCTTCACGGTGCAGGACTTCAACGGGGGAAACCGCTTCCGGACCGGCGACGAGGGCGCCCCGGGCGAGGGCGAGGGCGGGCGTCCCGAGATCGATCGTCGCCAGCTGAGGGATCTCTTGCTCAACTCTATTCCTGCGCACCGCATCCGTTGGGGGAAGACGCTGAAGACTGTTGATCGTCAGCAGGGCGAGGTCGCTGCTGGGGCTGCGGGCTGGATCTTGCGTTTTGCGGACGGCTCGTCGGAGTCGGGGTTCCGCCTCGTTGTTGGCGCCGATGGTGCTTGGAGTAAAGTGCGACCCTTGGTATGTTCCTAGACACAACTCGATTCCTCTCCCCCCCTGTCCAGTTACAAGCAATCCTTCAACCCATCCCATACTAACCGATTCCCCCAGATCACGCCCGCAAAACCAACATACTCCGGCATATTCACGTCGAAGGCCGAGTATCACCAAGCAACCCACAATACGCCGCGGTGCAAGAGCTCGCCGGGCCCGGGACCTTAGCCACATGCGGCGCGGGCCGGCTACTCATCATGCAGCAGCTCTCCGACAAGACGTACCGGATGTACGCCGGCGTCGAGGCCGGCGAGAGCCTGAGTCGCCCCGGCGGCGCACTGGACTTCACGACGGACATCGAGAAGTCGCGCGCCGCGCTCCTCGAGCACTTCTCCGCCTTCGCGCCGCACATCCGCGCCTTCATCCAGGACGCCGAGGGCCCGTGGCGCGTGTGGCCGCTGTATTACCTCGCAGCGGAGACCTTTGCCGCCGATGCCGACGCGAAGACGTGGACGCGCGCGCCGGGCGTGACTCTGCTCGGCGACGCCGCGCACGTCGCGCTCCCGAACGGCGAGGGCGTTAATCTGGCCATGCTCGACGCGCTGAGGCTGTATCAGTGTTTGTCTGCCGAGTTGGCGAAGGACGGGGAGGCTTTTGACGCCAAGACCGACGTCGAGGCCATCGAGCGCGCCATTGTCGCCTACGAGACCGAGATGCGCAAGAGTGCAGCGGAACATGTCGCCGACGGCTTCATGATAAACGACATGATGTATAAAGTCGATGGTGCGCAGCGCATGACTGCCTTTTTCAAGCAATTCACCCCGGAAGCCCAGCAGCAATAAGGGGGGTGGGGTCGATGGATCGATTTTCTATTTAGCTGTAGTATTTTAATCATGGAAATCTCCCTCTCTTTTGGATTATAGATCACGCATGTACACTGTAGATAGCTTATATACCGCCCTGTCATTGGCGTGAAACGGCAAATTTAGATAGAATACTACAAATTAAATAAACCCTTTACTAAATACTCCGATGGACTCCAACACCTAACTCCTGCTACATATTTTACACGCAAGCTATGTACGCCAGCTATTAGCCTCAATCAGCGATATTTCTCTCTTAGCACTGAACCCAGCTCCGAGCTCAAGACTCTCCTAATTCATCGTCCAGACATGTATGATTATCCGTTGTAGATATCAACCCAATTATCTCCCTCAGGTCACCATTCATATTCGCGGTCACTATGTCGAATGCTTCTCGCCTAATTGCATAAGCTACGTCGGATATAGCCAAAGTCTGTGAATCGCCTTGTAAATCTGGTTCGTCATCCAGGTCGAAACTCTCTTGGAACAACTCGTAGTTCCGCTTATGTTGTTTAGCTACCCCCAATTCGGGCGAACCCAATTCGGGCGAACCCAATTCGGGCGAACCCAATTCGGGCGAACTCGATTCAGGGGAACCCAATTCAGGGCCATATTGTATTCCATCTTCACTGTTCGGGGCGGCATCGGGAGTGGGCATCACTGTATCGGATACATGAGCGGCGCCAGCATGGGGCGTTACGGGGCTTGATTGATGGGAAGCGGAATCGGCAGTCTGCTGGGAATCGTCGCCCTCGTTTTCTGCGCCTTGCTTCCATATGGCTAGCTCTTTAGCCCTATCCTCCAGATTTACGTCATGCTCGAACTTGTCACCAGAACAGCAGTCGCCGAAAAGCCCCCTGATTGACCATCCCTTCTGCAACCACAAGTCGGCATCGAAAGTACATGGTGTGATATCCCGCGCCTTGAAGGTACTGACGAAATCTCGAAGCTCGGGAAGAGAGGAGTGACGAGCGTAGGGGAAGTAGATAACGTTAGGAAGCGACGTAGTAGTTGTTGTTTCGTTTTTTTGTTTGATCGGATTGCGAACTGCTTCGAGCTTGTGAAACAACGATTTTACAAGTCTGGGAATCGCCTCTTCCTCGGGGCCGTCGGAATCTTCTATCAAGCTTATATCTCGGCCAGCTATTAGAGCTTTCTCCATCATATGCATATACGTGTAAAGTTCTGGCGGGAGTAGGTCGTGGACAGGCATCCTAGCATAGCATAGTTGGGAACAAATCACCAAAACATTTAGTTTCAGACTTACAATTTCATAAGATCGAAGATAATTTCGGGTGTTAAGATTGTTGTTTGCGCCAAGTCCTCGCCTCCACCACCAATTCCAACCTCCATCACGTCCCGTCCATCCTTAAGGTGAGTAACGATCGGGCGGATCCATACGACTGGTTTACTCTCCATCACGCTGCAGCCCATGCCTTTCCCGCAGCTATGAATTCTGACCTTCTCGTCACCGGTCAAACAGCCCTCTTGTTGCTTATTTCCGCATGTGAACCCGACCAGTGCCGGCGCTTCTTTGGCTAGATGTGTTTGGGCCGCCCATCGGTTGTCCCTCGGTTTTGTGACTAGTGATTTGAAGACGTTCATTTTATATTTATCGACGTGGATCTTGTGAAAGTTAGACATGGTATACAGGCTGAAAGGGATACATTACCTTCGAGTTTAATGCCTTAGATAATGCAATCCATACTTCTTCGTAGCTATGTGGAGGTTAGGTTGTCCACATGAATCAGCCTAACATTCTTACCCGTATGTCCATGCCTGGAAATGGAAGATGGTCTCTTGTGGATACTTGTGCAGTTCACCTAAAAGTTGCCGTAGCCCATCTGCCTTGGTCTGGAGGGGGTAGTCGTCTAAGATCGAGGTGTCTAGGTAAATCCGGTCAAGAGTCTTGCAACCTGACGAGTACTCAATCATATGGGGGTTTTGCGTAATGGCCGTGACGAAACGCGGCTCGCACCTGATATCTCCGGTATAAAGTACCGCCTTGCCAAACCCCTCGAATACTGCGCCCCAAGGTTAGCAAAGACAGTGCTATACGGTGCTGTAGGCTGACTGCAACCCACGGAACATGACAGCTCCTACGCAATGATTCGCGTCTAGGAGCGTGACCTGTATGGCGTTACCGGGTTGAAGTTCTATAGTAGTTGGTGTGTCCAGAGGGATGGGCTTTAGCTTTTTCTCGAGATGCCTATAAGTCTGCAATCGTGGGTCTTCCAATATCCCACGCGCAGTGTTCAGGCGAACAGAGGACTTCTCGAGGCGGAGCAACATTTCTTTCGTTGCCGCCGAACAGTATATACTTCCTGATTAGTTTGGCCTCAATGAAACACTAGGCAATACTTACAATGCCCCATCGAAAGTGTCCAGGCCGGCGAGATGGTCGCTGTGGACATGGCTGAGAAAGCAGGCCAAGGGTGGTGGAAGCTTAGGCGGTCGACGAAAGTAGTCAACTACGTCGAAGTCGTGTTAGATAAATGCCTGGTTATTCGAGCCTTTGCTAACCTCTTATTCCTGGAAATTCCGATACAATGCCTTTGAATGTCGACATGGTGCAGGCACGCGAGCGCAGTTATGATGCTATCTTGAACTTAAGTCCAGGGAGTCCATAGGCAGGCAGAAGATGCAGGCATGCGCATGGTTGCAATTTGCATTTGGCGTAGTGACTAGGTGATAGCAGTAATCTCGAGATGAATGAAGTCAGATCAAACGTGACCATGTTTATGTTTCAATGGCGGGGCTTGAATGCGATGACTCTAAGATTCAAAGTCAATCAGGCAGCACCCCTGGTGACTGCCTGCTAACTCGTTTACTCACTAGGTACCTAGGTAGCACCTGCCTGGATAGCATCGGGAGGCTGGTGTTAGCGCTATGCCGGCGCTGAAACCTGCAACTGCTAACAGTGGGCCACAGCGCTGAGTACTAAGTAAGTAGGTACCCGAGGTCGAGATTTCTCTCGCAATCGCACTGCACCTGTAACTTCAGGGTTCTCACTTCTTTCTTTTATCTCTAGTGGTGCATTCTCTCATCAAGTATGTTTCTTAGGCATCAGTTCAGCATAGGTGCGATAATTGAGCCAGGAACGTATCCAATTACCCTAGCTTCAGAGAAGCGCAGATGTAGGTCTGTGGCACTATTATACTCCATCATTTTGATGGGCATGTTCCTCATTTTCTTATAGGTAGTATCATACTGATGATTCTCTAGATGGTTTTATAGGTACAATCGTTTGAATACCTACCTGGAGCTGTCGCAATATGTCAAAAGTCACAGAGTGCCGTGGTGTCTGATCCGACTTCGAGGTATAATATCTATGTCGAGTATGATTCAACCCACCTCGAGCAAGGTGAAGCAACCAGCTAGCGTTTCGGGAGTGATAGCAAGGGTTAACCAATGGTCTTGAAAATATGCTATATCGCTTTCCTTTACAGGAGGAACAATCTATGCTTGCAATGCTTTCGCAGACTAGCTACATTTTAGCCTCAAATACTGCATCGGCAGCGTGACGAGCCCCGGTTCAATAGGCAAAATTAGGATCACCGGACCTTACAGAGCCGCATTACTTCACACAGAATACAAATGGACTATGCATTCCAAGTGCCTATATGACGGCCATACGGATCCCGGTTTCTGGAACCTACTCGAAGCATAAACTGAGAGCACTTCGAGAATGCGTCGACAAAATTTTATTCGCACCGCCACTTTGATCGGCGCCTACCTGATCTCCGCAGCCGCCAACCCGATCGATCTACAGGACTTCGGGCTTCGAGCCGAGCCGCGCGCGGATTCCAGTCTGGTGGGCTACCTGGGTGCCTTCTTCCTCGGGGCTGATCCGTATGTATACCTCTACCAGAGCAATGGGAACAGCCCGACATCCTTCAAGGCCTTGAATAAGGGGCAGCCGGTGTTGAAACCAACGAAGGGCACCGGAGGCGTCCGAGATCCAGCTATAGTCCAGGGTGGCGGCGCCGAAGCCGGTAAGAAATGGTATATTGTAGGCACAGATCTCAACATTGGCAGGGTAAGTGACGTTGCACTCTAAGACTGAATATGAGTCGCTTACAAGATAGTAGACGAATTGGGATGCTGCCCAGCGGGAAGGCAGCAGAGGTATATTCGTCTGGGAGAGCACCGATCTGGTCAATTTCAACAATGAGCGTCTGGTCACAGTAGAGGATGCGACAGCGGGCATGGTTTGGGCACCCGAAGCCATTTGGGACGCTGCCAAGAGTGAGTCTCGAGATGATATCTTTGACATAGTAAACTAACAGTACTAGACCAATATCTCGTGCATTGGGCTTCGAAGTTTGTAAGCAGCAATTCCATCTCGACATGTGAATATTTCACGGCTAACCTGCCATAGTATCCTACATCCGACCCTAATCACACTGGCAGCCCTTCGGCGATTCGCATTCGGTATGCATACACGAGTGATTTCATCACATTCACTGCACCCCAAACATACATCGATTACTCGCCTACCAACATCATCGATCTAGATATCCTCCCTCTAGACAACGAAGGGAAAAGCTATCTCAGATTCATGAAAGACGAATCCATAAAGACCGTATTCATGGAATATTCGTCAAACGGCTTATTCGGGCCCTGGACAAGGGCAGGTGGGGGTTCGGGCATCATCACCTCAGGGGTCGAGGGACCCGCGGCATACCGTGACAACACGGAAGACTCGAAAGTCCACGTTCTGCTTGACTTTTACGGAAGCGATGGGTACAGACCCTATGAGAGCGCCGACCCCAAGAATAACAAGTGGACGGCGAGCAGTCGCACGGGCTTCCCGTCAAATCTGCGTCATGGTAGTATCCTACCCATCAACCAGACACTCTTCGACGCTCTTGGCAAGAAATGGGGTTCATAGAGTGGGATACATATTGAATGAGAACCTCTAACCTAGTCCGAAAAGAATACTTAGTTCGCTCGAGTGATAGTGACATATCATACATCCTTAAAGGCTCGACATAATCACAACTTCAACTACGAAGCTAATATATATAACAACAAGTAGCATATCATATTGCGAAGTATTGATTGTATCGAACGATCACCTTCCAACTCCGTGCTATGAATCTATACTGCCGATGCTAAATGCAACGCTTACCTCTCAATCCCGAGCTAGTTTGCCTTGAGTACGTTAAGTTCTACAAGCCTTACCGTGCCAATACGCCACTTACATGAGGAACCCCTTAGCCTCTCTATATATATCGCGCTGCATCGTGACGATCTGCTCACGCATAGCATGCAACTCAATCAGCCTCTCAGACGAGTTATCACCCATCGCAACCAGCTCCTCATGATACTCTTTATAATCATCATACGCCGAATGGCACCGTCTAATCAAAGAAACCAACTCGGTCGTCATCGCGCCCTCGAGTATATCGTCGTCGTCAGCCATGCTGCTCTCGCGCGGGGGGGGTGTCGTCGCTTCGCGGGGTATACGTGTCTCTCGTTCGTCGGGCGTCGGGGCGGTAGGTATCTAAGTACGGGCCAACATTAGCATAGAGTTCCCAATTAGGGCCCAGGGAGACGGGTCTACGGGGGAGGAAGCGGCGGTGATAGCTCTTCCAGCGCCAGAACTCGAGCTGCGACGACGACGACGCGCCGCGATCTTTCTTGAAGCGCCGCGCCAGCTCCGTCATATACCGCGCCGGGTTGCCGTTCTCGTCGAGCACGACGTAGGCGTGGGCCGATAGCCGGCACGAGTACAGGTCCGTGCCGAGACGGAGCGTGATGTGCATGTCCGCGCTCTGGACCATATATTGATCCCGCGTGATGTAGATCTTGTTGCCCTCGGCGTCGCGTGCGTATTGGAGGTCGTGCGCCCCCTTGATTATCCACGTGTGTGTGAACCCTAGCACTTTCGCTATCGACTTGGCGAAGTTGTTGTGTGCCCAGACTAGGCCTCTGTTCCAGTACGCTGGCCGATCGATCCAGACGACCAGCGGGTCGTCTGTGGTGCCTTGCCCGAAACACCGGTTTGGGTTGCTTAATGCTAGGTCGCTGCGTGAATAGAACCATGTTAAACAAAATCTCTAAGTCTCCCATTACAGAATTTGCTGAGTCATGTGAATCAAAGGACTAAGGGTCAGACATGGGAGGTCTTATACGCACTATTCTCGCTCTTCTCGACTATTTTTGCAGGGCTCGTAGGCTGGGGGTATCGAGTCCCAGTGCCGCCATACATTCCTTTCGTCCTTCATGTTGCTTTGTATGATGTAATGCTATTAAAACGTGAAAATTATATCCTGTAGTCATGATCCATTTGTCGGAGAACATGGTATGGTACGGGATTTATATCATATTTCTTACGTAGTTTGTAATATCATGAGTGGTGTTAAAGAGCATTTTATTTTTAGGATTTTTTGTCCCTCTTTGCTAGACATTTTATTGTGCGAAGATAATAGTTTGTTGTCTAACGAGCTTCACAAGTAATCATAATCCTTTGAACTTGACGATGGACCTAGCGCCATATCTCAGCGTGCTTGTGTTCCCGAACGAATGTCCTATAACCCTAGTAGCAAAACATTCTAGAGTGACATACGTCCTCTGTATATGCAATACCTTTGTATCAAACAAGTAGTGTTCTTTGTTCCAGGATCTAGCTCTTATTGTAATAATCTTAGAAGAACAAAGAGGACGACACCGCGACTCAAACCGGCTACAGAGCTGGTGTACAATAATTCGAACCTATGCTTCTCACTTGGGTCCTTTCAACATTGACTTGAAGCTAAGGAATGAGGAGGACAATTAGCTAGGCGAAGACAATGGACTCTCCGGAAACCGAAGATCGACATTCGAGTACGGAGGAATTGCCTTCGTATGCTCGCGTCGAGGATGTCGGAGGATATGTCGCAGGCGGCTTCCACCCAATACACCTCGGCGACCGGATAGGCCCAGACGAGCGGTTCGAAGTCCACCATAAGCTCGGCTATAGCGACGCGTGCACTATGTGGCTATGTCTCGATCGCAAAAACGATCGTCGCGTTGGTGTGAAGGTTTTCCGGGCGGAAAAATCTACAGAGCCACATCCTGAGATAGAAGCATTACGTCTGTTCGAAGGGATCGACCGCGACGAGCTCCTATCGAACCGCATATTGACAATGGACGAGCATTTCTGGATTGACGGACCAAACGGCCATCACCTGTGCTTCGTTATGCAGGTTCTTGGGCTGTCGATAAGCTACGGGTTGAAGGGCATAGGTCTAGATACCCCGGACCTGCTCGCCGATCTTTGCCTTCAGGCAGCACAATGTCTCAAGTACCTACATGATAAGAAAATATGCCATGGAGGTGAGATTCCCTTCAAGTCTGAAGATTGCAACGGAGGACTGATTAATTCCTTAGATTTCCGTCCTGATCATATGAGACTGCAATTAGACGTTGACGCAATGAGCGACGTCAAAATATATGACCTTTTCGGCGAACCTAAGATCTGGCATTTAAACGATTCCGAAGGAGAAGACGGAAGGCGGCCGCGGTACCTTGTAGAGCCAGCCAATATATTCGCCGTGGAAGAGAAATACCGCACGGGCAAAATAGTTATCGACTCTTTCTCCGCCTCGTATCGTGAGGGAGATGCAACTGAGACCCAAATATTCGATTCCAATTACGCACCTCCCGAGATTCGTTTTCTGAATAAATCCTCCGGTTTCAGGAGCGATATCTGGTCTCTAGCAAGCACAATTCATCTCGTAAGAACAGCCAAGAAGCTCTTAGCCAGGCTGGATTCAAAATCAAGCATCGTGTCGTGGCTGGCATGGGCGTACGGTCCTTTCCCGAAAGCCTACTGGCAAGCTGTCGGGGACTACCTCTCGGATGATTCTGCTGTACCTGTCTTCTCTGTCAACACAGTACCTCAGAAGTCTCCGGCTTCGTCCAATAGACAATCCACGAGACGGATCGATATCGACTCAAACGGTTATCCCAGAGAATGGGGGCCGAACCGCGCGGGAGTGGTGGCTTTATGTTTGGGCGAGGAGGAGACACCGCGATCGATTTGGCGGAGGTCGATGCTACAGAATGACAAGGATCGCGGCCAGTATCTACGCATCAAGCTACCAAAGAACTCGGACGTATGGTCGAAGTTCCAAGAACAGCGAGAGCGGCTCACCGGGTTCCCGTCACTCCTCCACGAGGATTTGAGCAAAGAACGCCAATGGTACGTATACACAGACGCGCTTAACGGCGAAGTCGAGGATAGACCGGAAATACTACCCAGTAGTATCGACGATGTTACGCTTCAGAAACTAAACGGCACTTGGGTTCCCGAGTCGGGTAGGGCGCTGGCTGCAGAAGATCCGCCACAAACCCACGAGACAAGCATGGAGGCGGCGAATAAGGTTACAGTTGTGTCTATGAATAGTAACGGGAAGAGGCCGTTCAAGGAAGAAGATCAAGACGATCATCTAAAGCTAAAGAAGGTCAAAATGTTCGTCGCTGAGCATAATCTTCGCGATCAAGTCGAGCGCGTCGAGCAGTATGATGGGATGACTAAGTTCGCATACCGTCTTCAACCGGAGGAGGTCAATCTTCTGTGCAGTTTGTTGCACGACATGCTGAAGAACGACCCGGAGGAACGCATCACCATAGACGAGGTCCTCCAGCACGGGTGGTTCGAGGCAAGCAGGAAGCGCCTTGAAAGTATATAGCGTATCTGTTACTGAGTTCATGAATGACGACGCCACGTTGATCTGTTCTTGCGAGAAGCCGTCCGGCGCGACAGTAGGTGCGAATCGCAGTGCATTAATTTTAAAGGTAGGTGTTCGGAAATAGTTTGTTTAGCTCCCAGTGATAGGTATACACGATTTGCTGCTGTAATCGGTGAAGAGTCCGCGTTGAACCATGTAGTGCTACGTTCTCGTCTTAACATTATCCAATGCGAAATCAGATCACCACCGCTATTTATTGAATCACAATCTCTCGATACCTCGTAAGAGGGTTACACAATGAGACATTGGCCAATGAAACATCGAATAATGGAATATTGGAGAATGGAACATTGAGAGTAGGAGGCGTGGAGGTCATCCCCAAGTACAGACCGGTTTCGGGCGGCGGCAGTGTTGATACCCCTGTTGAGATTGATAAGCGGCCAGTTGAATCAATCCGCTTCTGGAAGCATCACCTTCTAGGAAAGGCATGGCGGGCAGGACTAGGAATATATGGATCCCCTCAGTGCATATCGCTGCAGCCAGGCGACCGGGGGGCTGATATTGTCAAGCGCCAGCTGATAGCTAGTAATGTAGAACGGGAAGGAAGATTGTTCAGACTTCCTGATTATATCTCTGACATTCTTCGGGGAACGTCGTTGTGTGAGAGAGTACATTGTCCTTCTCAATCCATCAGGTTTTATAAGTGACGACTTCTCCTCCCAATCTGCTCTTAGGCGCGACGCCAAGAAGAACCCCGGAGTAGCCCCAAATGGCTGCTGACGATGAGACAGCGCCCCTCCTAGGCGGTGGCGGGGGATGCGAAGCAACGAAGACGAAGACGAAGTCGAAGTCCTCCTACTTCTCGCCCGCAACCTTGATTCTCTTTGGTGGTTTTATCATATCCCTCTCGTTCAGCTATACGCAGACCCCGTAAGCTTCAAACATGGCACAAGTTGCTCCATTGGTCAGCCCTTATTCTAACCCCTAGTAAGCCTGCTCTACACGTTCCATGTAATGGTCTGTGAAGAGTTCTATAAGCATGCTCCGCCATACGAAGGAGATGGCGATCGTTGCGCTCGAAATGAGGTCGATGCTGGCGCTGCTAGTCAAATTGCTATCATGGGAGCTGCTACAGTCCTCTGTGGGATCACTAACCTTTTCGTTGCTGGCTGGGAGATGAGAAAATATGGCCCGAAAAAGGCACTAGCAATTCAAACCTTTTTCCCCGCAATTCGCGTCGTTATCCAGGCTACGTCGCTCTTCATCGGTGCGCGTGCTGGAATCATCATAATGCAGCTGAGTCAGCTGACTGGAGTCTGGGGAGGGCCAGCCGGCTACATTCTTATTCTGAACACGATTGTTGCCGAGATCACGGAGCCATCAGGTCGAACCGCCATGTTTGGGCGACTTCAAGGAGTTCTCATGTTAGGCGTTTCTCTGGGGCTTATCGTGGGCGGAGTCCTGGCGGAACAGTTTGGCATTGAGACTCCTTTTGAGCTTGCCGGAGTTTCCTTCCTGACGTCCACTACATACGTCCTATCATTCGTGCCTTACATTGATCCGAAGGTCCTCTCAGACGACAAGAGCCCTAAGTCGAAGGGCTTCTTCGGCTTTTTAGGCCCACTGAAGGTTCTAGGATCCCAAAATATGAGATTGGCAAACGGGCGGACCGTAAAGCACTATGGGATTTGCTTTCTAGCGCTGGGAATCTTCGCGGGAGTTCTTGCAACGGGTTACGCTCCGACCTTGATTCAGATGTATTCCATGACAGCGTTTGGATTCACTTCGACAAACAACAGCTTGCTCATGTCGGTGAATTGCTTGGTGCGAGGCTTGTTCCTCATGTTTGTGTTTCCGCGCATTATCTCGTATGGGCGGCTCGCATTCAAGACAGAAGATGTGCCTGAGCTAGATACGCCGCCCGACTCACCTTTCCCCACCGAACCGCTCGACATTGATCCTTTGCCAGCGGCCATAGGCGATCAAGAGGAGCCACCAAAGCCACCAAAGCCTGTCACAGTGACACAGGGTGCGGGGTTCGACCTTTTCTTCCTGAGATGGAGTCTTTTGATCGATGGCATAATCACAACATCTTCGGCTTTCGCCACCCAAGGCTGGCATATGTATCTCGGTAGGAATTCTGTCCTCTAGCCGAGGTTGATGGAAGTCGGTTGACTACAGTTGCTGACATGATACTAGTTGGTTCTTTGCTACCGCTTGCATCGGGTTCCGCGCCTGCGGCGAAAGGGGTGCTCACAGAGATGGTGCCTGCCAACCGCAAGGCCGATGCGCTACAAGCAATGACGCTTGTAGAATATTCGGCAACTTTGACGACGATGGGACTGTTTGGTTTCATCTTTTCGTCGTTCGCCGATGTCGGAAAGTCATATCTGACTTTCTACTGCAATGCTGTACGGTCTTTATCCCTTCGCATCCGTTGCCTTTTACTAATTGAACTATACCTGGCAGGCTGTTGCCATTGTTGGCGTGTTAATCCTCTTGTTGTCAAGATTTCCACCGCCCGGCAGCGAGATTATGGCAGAGTCCGAGCCTCTGTTGTCTGACGAGGCACAGGGGGGCACAAACAGGAGCTGAGCCGAAACGACTCCCGAAAGTAGGTAGGTGTTCGGCAGTACCTATCATGGCTGTGATGCCACATTGAGGTGCTTCATTGGGGAATGACGTCCTCTCCTACACGCTATACGACAATGTCATACCAGAATAGCCAGGTACCTATCCATAAGGCTGGGGTGTTGTTTTGCGATTGAATGGAAAACCGTGATTCGGACGACTCTTTCTTCAGAGACGAAGAGACCGAGACCGGGAAACCTGGTATACATGAGGAGCAATTGCGGAGAGGGTTCGTGTGCGCTCATCGTAAGTTTCGCAGCTTCCAAACGAATCAATAGAAAAGACCACGGGACCCCGGTAATATAGATACATCTTATAGTGGCATACATCCGGTATACAGCTAAGTGCGAGTAATACATCGTTTTAGCCAAATCAAAGCGGATGGTGCAGGTGGGCACTGGAGCACTGTCCATTAAGGTGCCCAGCTGGACCGTCTGACCCCTTTCTACATAGTAGGTAGTACACTTATCGGTACCTACCTAAGTACCTAGCTAATCTCTTCCCCGGACCCTGTATCTTCTTTTTTCCGAACCATGAAGCACACTGTCAACAAAGACCATCGCGAAAAACGGCGGCAACTTGCAACCGATGAAGTGAAGTCTGAAAAAGAAAGTTCCTTGCGTTTGCCCATGAAGTACTGTACAGTGAATCTTTCATTGAGTTGAACTATACACATTGTTTGATACAACCGCAACTTGGAATACATCCGTAGTGCCAGGTATTCCCTTACCGGCGCAGGACTCCTGACCAATCTAACCAGGCCCGCTCCTAACTCGCCCTTGAACCTTCTTGGTTAGTATTAATTATACTTACTCTCCGTGTTACATAGCAAACCGGCATTCGCACTGGTACGATGGCGACAATTCAAATTGCGTCCTGGGAAAGTTACTTCGGATCCGACCCGGCGCGACCGTCGCCCAAGAACTTTCTCCGTTTGACGCTCCTGATTCCCTTGACATCTCACAAGCCTCTCCTTCCACCATTATACATTAGGTACGGCAAGCAGTACACACAGCATACCTACTTACATGTATAGACACAAAAGTATCAAGTGCTGACAGTACATTCTCGCGGGAAGGTAACATCGGTGTAGAGCGACTTTTTTTTCTGACGTGGTTGTTCTTTACTGTATTATCATTCATGTGACGGAGCTGCCTTGTCCGGCCCATCCGATAGAGTTCTTTATCTCGGCCCCCCGGACGTAATGGAATCTTAGGTGCCCTGTCACCATTTCCGTCTCAACACCGTAACCACATAATATTCTTATCATGCCCTGGGCAACCAACCCCATTTTTGAATCGAGCAGTCCCACCGAAAGAGTTACTACCGACGTCGAGGTCGCCGGGGTCGACGGGGAGGGCGGCGACGCAAGCGGGAGCACGAGTCCCGAGCCTAAAGCTAGCCATGCGTTGAAGTTCCGCCCGCCGAGTGACCACTTCACGCCCCACCAGATATTCTATATTTTCGTTCTAGACGGCATAGTCTCGGCCATCTTCGCTGCCGGCATCAACTTCGCGATAGCTTACGGTACGCCGTCCCCTTCTAACTCATTCCATTTCCTTTACCGAGTTATCAGCTCACTCTGTGATAGCATTATACCATGATAAAGGCACGCAAAATAGCCCTGTTCGGCTGTTCAAGTTCCCCAATACTCTTGCTGGAGACACAGCTGTCACTATCTTTATTCAGTTTCTCACTACCTGGGTAATCGAGACTGTCCTTGTGAATTACGATCTGAGGACGGGAGGGGTACAACCGATTGGCTTTATCCCAGAGCCGCAATGGAAGTACCTTCGGTGGTTCACGTTCCTAGACCGGCAGGAGCAGACAGACGAGGTTAGGAGCATCAAGCACTGGCTGCGGTTCCTCTTTTCACAGGTCATCAGATCCCTCATATTAGCTGCCATATTCTTTCCCTTCATCTTCGGCGCGTCCGTCGGTCTCCTCACCCTGGTCGGCCGCCATGAGCATCCCGACGATTGGGATTGGTATTTCAACTCAAAATGGGCACCAGAGATCTTCAAGCTTGTCCAGGGGGCGGCGCTTGGACTGCTGTTTACGCCACCCATGGCCATCTTCTGGCTTGCGAGGTGCGGGTGGGCCTTGCGGACTATGGAAAGGCAGTCGGATAGGTAATAGAGAGCACATGCATCGCTTCCGCCTTGGACAGGAAATATCCGCCATGGCAAGATCATCCTTACTCGAGCGTCGCAACTACTGCCGATGAAATGTTTGCGAGAAACTCTCGGGCCGGGGTTTGAACCCTGTTATGACCTCACGCGTTAGCAAACATTACTGGGGATCGGATACACTTTACACGGCACAGAACGCCCCGACCAGCACGTCAGGCACCCGTCCTCGGAGTTCTCTGGTGTCCTTGCCGAGTTCTACTGGGCAGTATCCCGCTTTAATGATGGCATTGATCCCAAGGTCTGGACTGGCTGTGAGCTGTAAACTACGTGTCCGAGCACGTCTTTGTATACGAATTAGACTATATTAATTGAATAATATTGCCATTCTCTTGCGCATCGCCGTACGAATTACTGTGATACGCCTTAACCATACCTTACCGCTCCCTTCTGGTCTCTGAACCAATCATCCGTAGCCAGTGTTTCTTCCGTCGAGGCATAGTTTATGATTGTACTCTTGGCCGTCGTATACGCCTGATAAGCCTCAACACCATTCTCGACACCAAGTCCACTCGACGTCTTGCTTCCGCCCCAAGGGCTACTGGGATCGTTGCGATGATGCGTGTTCACCCAAGTGATGCCTGCGTCGATCCGCTCCGACACGCGGAACGCCTGCGACAGATCCTGGGTCCAGATCCCTGCCCCGAGCCCGAACTCGCTGTCGTTCGCTAGTTCTACCGCTTTGTCTTCGGTTTCGAACCCGACAACCACGATGACAGGTCCGAAAGCCTCTCTTCGCCAGAGCAAGGTCTTTTGCATATTCCCGCTAGGCCGATTACTCTCCACCAGAACGGTAGGTTCGTAGAAGTAGCCCTTCGAGAAGTCGGTTCCGTCCAGCGCACTCGTGCCAGTCATCCTCTTACCGCCAGTCACCACGTTCGCCAGCCCCGCACCCACGGCCTCGTCCACCAGCGCCTCCACCTTCTCCAACTGCTTCGCGGAAATCAGCGGCCCCATCATAGAGTCCGGGCTCGTCGGGGCACCCATTCGTCCACGAATGAACTCGGTCTTCGCTTTCAAACGCTCTACCAATGTGTCGAAGATGTTGTTCTCGACGATGATGCGCGTACTGGCAATGCACGTCTGCCCGCTGGCAATGAAACTCCCAAACGCAATCCCATTCACAGCAGCCTGGAGATCGGCGCTCGCGAACACGACAAGAGGTGCCTTCCCACCCAACTCAGCCGTGTACCGCGCCAAGTTCCCGCCCGCAACGGCACCGATCGCACGACCCGCCTCGGTGCCGCCCGTGACATCGACCTTGCGCACCAGCGGGTGCTGCACGAGAGCCTTACCCGTGAGCGCGCCGTAGCCCGGCAGGACGTTGAACACGCCGTCGGGGAGGCCCGCGGCTTTCAAGATGGCGCCCAGCCGCAGCGTGGTGAGGGGCGTCAGCTCGCTCGGCTTGACGACGACGGAATTCCCCGCCGCGAGGGCCGGCGCCAGCTTCTTGACGGCGATGAGCAGCGGGTGGTTGAAGGGCGTGATCTGCGCGACGACCCCGAGCGCCACCCGGTCGACGAAGTTGTGCAGCTTCCCCGTCGTCGGCAGCACGGGCCGCTCCTCGACGCGCAGCAGCGCCGCGTAGTACTTCAGCCATCGGACGAGCGACGGCACTTGGGCTTTCACTTGGCGCCGGTGAGCGACGTACGTCTGCGTGCGGGGGCGGGCGGGGCATACATACTCTCGCGCACGGCTCGTCCCGTCTGCCGCACTTCGAGCGCAATCAGCTGTGGCAGCTCGGCCTCTAGCAGCGTCGCGGCCTTGTCGAGCACGTCGGCGCGGCCATGTCGCGACTCGCGCGACCACACGCCTGATTTAAACGCCGCCTGGGCGAGCGCCACTGTTTCCCGGACATCCTCCTCCTCCGCAGCATGGCAGCTGGTAATCGGTCAGCAACACGCTTCGGTTGGGATCTGAGCTGATGGGATGGTGGGAGATGCTTACTGCGCGAAGATCTCTCCCGTTGCAGGGTCTTCAACTGGTATGCTGCCGGCAGACGGTTAGTAATTGCTCTGCGAAATATCGTGAGATTATGTGACTTCACGGAAGTCGTACAGCTCACCCTTCCCTGGCACTTCTTGGCCACCCACCCACATCATATACGGCTCGGCCATTTTGGTATACTAGGTCTTCGTGTGTGAGCTGATTGAACGAAGATACATTTCTCGCCTACGAGATGAACTGAAGACAATGTTCACTTTCCCGCGCCCCATTTGTATCCTATCTCCGCACCTCCGCATTTCCACTATCGCTTCGGAGTTACCCGCAGTTGTCAATGTGCCTCTTTAAAGCACATAAATTATTTTAATCGCTACTAATTCGGACCGCGTGGCTATTGTCACACGCCTATACCCAACCTTAGGAAGTAAGCTACCCAATAAGTATCCAGAGTCTTTGTAAAATCACGTACTTGTGTGGGAAATCTCTTCAAACGAATCGCAATAGCATCAGAAAAATCTTCGAAGAGTAAGAAGTCTTAATTAGGGAGGCAATAGGGATGCCTGTGGATCTACATTATCTACATTATTTACACCTTCTTGATTCCTTTTATTCTCCTCGACCATCGCACCATATCTGCATCTATCATGATGCTTTCCCGTTCCCTTACATCCCCAGCAGAACCTAACCTCGCATTGCGTACACGACATCTGATAGCACCCGCCCTCGAATTGTATCGGGGCTCCGCAACCGTCTCCGGGACACCTCTTCGTGTGCCTCTTAATCCAATCCTGTGACGGTTTGGACTCACCAGCACCCCTCTCCTGGTAGGCCTCGCACGTCAGTCCGTCGTGCCAGGGCACCTGGCAGAAGTAGCACATGGCGAACTCGCAGTGCGGACATGTGATGCATCCGAAGCAGCAGGGATAGTCGGGCATATGGGAAGCGGCGCACATCGGCATGTACAGGTTTTCGTGGAAGCCACCTTCCCCGCAGTCCGGGTTCAGACACCACCGGAAATGGGGACATTCCCCCATCTTCTTCGCCGTCAACAGACTGTCGTACGCGACGAAGGTCTCGGGAGAGGCCATGCTGCGTATCTCGTCGACGGTAAGCTTGTGCGGGCATCCAAACGACGGGCATGTGAGGTTGTCGACGACCCCGCGGCCACGAGTGTGTACCTGATCCTGGATGTATTTCCGCAGGCAAGCACGGCAGATGTCCATGGCATGGCAACACTCGGGGAGTTCACCGGAGAATGGGAATGTCAGGAACTCTTTAATCCAATGGGACCCGAATCCCCGAGCAGCCCGACACCATCGTACCAGATCCGGGCTGAACTCCTCATTCGCCGAACACACGCAGCATGGTTCCGCCGCTGTCTTCCTGAGGAGGCCTGGGAAGAATGGGATAGCCATATTGCTCCCGTCGCCGGTCGGCTTTATCTCGATGATTGCCATTTCGACCCCCTCCTCGTCAATGTACTGAGGGGTGAGCGGCATGGCCAATTCCTCACTAGCGAGGCTTCGATGGAGTTCGATCGACTTCCGTATACCCTCTACCGTAACAGATGCTCTCGCATCTGTTGCTTCACCCTGTGCGTCATGAACAGCTAACCTCCTTGCAATGAGTTTTCGGAGCGTTGCTCCCTCCTGTGTTTCTACTTCGTCTTGTAGACCTACTCTTTCATCTGGCGCAGCCTGCGGGTCCACGGATGCTGGTCGAATGGAAGCCGAGATGGAATTCAACACGAGATTTCCATCAATGATCATCTCCCCATCTGGCAATGTAGGAGGAACCGTGACATGATAGGAGGAGGAAGGCTGTGCGGCACTCACGGTTCCTCTTTTAGTTGAACTGGACGGGTGACTATAACCGCTTGGGTAGGAGAGTAACAGATGGTAGTGTCCACAAGACGCCCGAAGGTGTTCGAAATCGTTTGATAGGCCGGGATTTCCACTGTGATTCTCCATCTTGCGTCGGGACTTGGGATTCTACATCAAGGATCGTTCTGTATATACCCGAGATTAGCAAGTGCGAGGCTTCGGACGAAGCAAAGAAAGAAGACGCTATTTGCATCCCTAAACCGTATTTCACGAACCCAGGGATGTGGTAGTGAATCGACTCTTGCACGAGGGGCCCTGAAACCTGAGTGAGGCTAACCTGAGTATAACAGAAGTCTCTTTTTCTCTATGCCTTGTGAAACCGTAGCTCTTGGCTCGAGAGTGAAGTTAGGTCGCTGTCAAAGTGTGGGGGGCGTTGCTTAATATGATTGATTATTGGGTCTCTCTGAACGGTTCAAGCGGAAGGGGCGGACGCCCTTATATACCCAGATCCTATCATTCAATCACATGCCTGATGGATTAGCTTAAGGTGCATTGTCTAAAGATGTCATGCTCGTAACTTAAACTTGAGACAAGAAACCTAAAAATACGGGACCTTGGGCACAAACATCTGCTAAACGTCCGGGGAATGGCTGACTATGTGGTAATATGTGTCGTGGGTGGCGACAATGCTGTCCATGTGCCGTGTATACAACCTCCACAAGGTTTACGCCCATATGAGCGCGCATAAGGGACGTCGTAATCGTACATGTAGCTTCTAGTACGGTTTGTAAAGTTATGTTATAGATCGATAGTACTTTACCATAGGAAGATTACCGAGTACTAGTCGCTCCTAGCTGTTAGTGGCTTATACTACTTGTGTCGAGCGGCCTTTCCAGACCTTCTACTGACACCTACCTTCTAAGTTGAGATTACCATCGTCGCGGTCTAACATCAGTAAGTTTAGGATGACGTGGATTAGGGTTGGAATATTTGATAAGATACTTGAGCCGTAATGCTTTTCTTGAAACTATCACCGTGGGTGGCTGCCTAGGCTAGACATACCCCCGACCGGCAATACAGAGACAGTCCCCAACCCGCCGCCTACGTATAGAATAAACGTAGCCCCCTGCCCTACGCCCATATACGAACTTCGAGATCTTCAGTGGCTCGGGATCTCACGTCAAACAGGTAACGACTAGCACCCTTGCAAGTAGGAGTAACCCGCACCTTACCCCTGTTGCTATTCGCGACCAATAGGCAGATCTTAGTAGCCTCCTACCGACCCTATAACATTGCTGTATAATATTTTTAATCAGCGCCTTGGATTTCTTTCGCTTTCGAGGGTCTGAGCTACTTTAGCTATCCGCTGAGTCGGGGTCGTAAACCTGCTATAGAGATGAGACACTTCGAGATAGTTTTTGGCCACGCACTCCGGACAAGGAAATTATATGATTTTAGTTATATTACGATCTTATAACGAGCATTAAATTCCCTAGGTTTAACGCTAGAGGTATAAACTTCAATCCGTGTACAGAAATGCAAGACCAACATACATCAACATATACATGAACAGCATGACCGTGCCCCTTCGCGTCCCTAGCCTTGTACAGTGCGTGAAGTGACTCATTGACCTAGTACACTTCTCACAAGAATTTTAACCCCAAGATGGCGAGTAGACCAATTTTGTAGTGTAACTTCATTTTTGCCATCGGGGAAAATCCTTGAAACCCCTGGGCCATGCACGTTGCCTATGACGCCACCCTCCTCAGCTGCCTCCGATCAAGGACCTTTTACGAGTCCCGTGATCGTCACCGACTAATGGTCATAGCCTTGAGATCTGTATGTCTTACCGTAGGGCTGGCAGGAGTAGGCACCTAGCCTTAGCCGTGTGACATTGCCATGCTGAGAGCAGGGAGGCCATGGAAAATGCTCGGAGAACACTCGAAGAAGCATACAAACCGCGAGATCACCAACAAATCGCGAGTTGTAAGCTCGTCGAACTTTCGTCCTTCATAATTGTATGTCATGGGGTTTGGTCTCCAGAGTGGAGTTGGGTCACGGTAGGTCGCCACTGGGTAGATGTAGGGGTAAGGGTTCAATATTATTGATTCCTGGGTCTCCCTTCTAAAATCGGGGGAGCCCTTGAGTTTCATATAGCCTTCTATTTATGATATAATTCCTAGGGCGCAGAAGTGACCCCTTCGACTCTCCTGATAGCCTGATGCCCGAAATTGTAGTATGCCACGAATTCCAGATGATTGAGGTGCGTTTGTAAGTTGCTCAGAACCATCGCCGTTGTTCCGGCCAAGGCTGTGATTAGTCGCCCCTTGGGCAGCCGCTAAACGGACCAGGACAAATCGATAATTAAATAGGAGGCTTCTGGTGGCGTCGGGAAGTTATGTGCGTCGGCGGGACATATCTTCTTGGTCACTTTTTCTAGAGACGGTATTAGATCCGCCGCTACTAGAGCGCTGGCAGCAGAGAACTAGGACTCCTCACAAGTTGTCTTTTCTATGAAATATTCAAAATAATCCATAGCAGGACATGACGTTGGCAGAACCAGTACTCACGCTTCTCAACGCGATTGCCTTGACGAGGTTGGGGAGGTTGTACTCGGGAGGGCGATAGCGTGTGCTGGTACTGTAACAAGGGCTTATGATTATTTAGGTGATATCGGGCGTCCCAAACACCCGAGTACGCGTGCGTGTGACATGATCGTACCTATTGCCTCGCGTCTACGGGATCTTGCCCTATTTCTAATAAGCCACTTTAGTTGTTTACGCGCCAGTTTTTCATATTCAGGAACAGACCACCCCAGAGGACTGTGCATAGACGGCTTTCCTCACTTCACCATATACACCTTCCCCAGAAGCAGATGACGTCATCCCTTACCATATAGAGTGGCCTGAGTGGGTATAATGTTCTTTCCATTATCGAGAGCTTCAGATAGGACGTCATAGTGGTAGTATTCCTTCCGTTTTGGTCTGTTCCTCTCCACAACAGATTACAATATTTAGGTACATACCTACTCGTAGGCACAACTAGAGTCCTGGTTGCCTTACAGGCACAAACAACCTCAGGATTCATCTGCTAAACCATCCTGATCCTATTAATCCACGGCGATGTACATAGTCAACAGAACCTGGTTAAAGCATCCCTCCGCCGGTAGGTTGGTTATAGTTAGATTGCCAAGATGTAGAGAAAGGCTGTGTGTGTGCCACTCGATTCTGAATTTGAATATCCCTCGGACGATCATGCAAAGATGAGGAGTTGCTGGATTTCGAAGATCTAGTGCACGGGATCAATTACTCATGAATGAGTTTAGATATAGGTTTAATTAGCGAATCCGGCGCTTGGTGTTGTTGCTGTGATGGGTTGGGTTGCAACAGGCGTTGTATCGGTACCGGTGAAAATCGCCCCGGGTCCCGTCGGTACTGGATGACTCAGTGGTGGAATTGTCTCGGGCTTGACGCCGCTTATAACAGTTGGACCCGGGACCTTGTATGTGGGTAAGCCGTTGTAGATGTCTAGGTGTACACTTGGTTCAGCCGGGTCGTAAAGTTTCTTCCCCGGTGTCCCGCTCGGTAGAAACGTTCCGTTGCCTGCGATGCGAATATTGAGACACTGGGGGTAGTTCTGAGAACCGATGGCATTTGTCGCGTTGTGTAAGGCGATAATTTCAGTGCGCAGCACATAGAACCCTGGTTTTATTTGCGTAGGTATCTCAACTATCCATGAATTGTTGTTTGCGATTAGGAGATCAGTGGCCCAAAGCCCCCCTGGCCCCGCTGTGGTATTAGCTGCGTCAATCAACCCAAGCTCGCTGATTTTAAAGAAGCGTAGATCGTTCTTATCAACCTTCTCGCAGGGTTGATTTTCGCCACAGGACGCAAGATAGTCCATAACTGGGCCTTTGTGGGACATCGGCCACCCATTCCATTGCACATGGATTCGGTCACCAGCGGACACGAGAGCATGAGCATTGGCGTTGCGAGAGCCCCGATGGCATATGATTTCCTCGGTTGTAAACCCTGTTTGGTTTACATAGCCCTGGTCGAAAGCCATAGTGGACCAGCCAATTGCTAAAGGGTTGGAATCTGGCGCTGGCGGATGGAAGCCATCGTACATTAACCTGTCAATATTGATGTTGGAGACGAAGCTATGTGACGACCCCGGAGAGGCGCTATAGGCCAAAAGCAGCAGGCTTATATAATAATTCTTTTGCATGTTGTCTTGCGTAATATCGGGATTGTCAAGTCTTAGTATTAAAGATGAGCGCCTGTTAGATACTGGCTCGTTAACCGGGATACTGGGCCACTATGCAAGGAATTTGGTCCTGAAGGGGATATTCGATCATCGAACTCGCCGTGATGCTGGCCGGGAAAAGCAATGTAAGGCGGGTGTAGGACATTACACTAAATGGACGGGATTGAAGTCTCGAAGGCCTTATATGGTCAACTAAGAAAAATGGCAGCTCGGGATAATCTGCCTGCTTATGGAGACGTACGGAATTACGGGTGCTATATAGATCTTACGTATCCTTGTGAATCTATTTCGACCCACAAGAAGACGGCCCTACCTGACAAACAAGGAGGTTATTATGGAGGTGATGCACCATTCTAAATGCCTGATTGAGCTATGTCGAGTTCTGCGTACTGTTTGGCTGCGGGCTTCTTAGCCCTGGTCGACTAAACGAGATAGAGTCAGCGGGAAGTTCCCCCGGATCGACAACTTTATGTACGAAACTGTGTCCGCATGAGAGATTCCTGCCTTCCGTGGGGCATACGGCATCCGGTAGAGGGACAGGAGACACTTAAACCTTGCACATTGCGTGGTTCTCGAGATTTCCTCTGCCTTGTGAGTAGATCGCTCTGCGAGTGTCGTTCGTGTAAGAAAACCGCACAAGCGGTCCCAACTAACACTGATAGCACGGGATGACTCAGCTGAATACTGCAATCTGCCCACGTTTGGCTGGGTAATATAGACGAAATTGAGACCCTTGTCAGTTCATAGGTGTGAAGCTGCTGGTTTGATTGAAATTAATGAGAATTGCGGAGTCTATGCGGCTCGGTGCTAGAAGCCCCGAGTCCTGGTTGGGTCGTGATCGCCAGCCACCCCGAAGACATCTGTTGCTAGGTATTTACACAAACGGAAGTCTTTTATGTCCGTAGACGGTATATTGAAATAATTTACTATGCGAAGTCATAGTCCCACGTATTAAAGGCGAGCACTATACTAGATGTCGGATGATCTAAATCGCCGAATACAACTCACGTACGTAGTTGAATGCTAGCCAAGTGACTTCTACGGGTTCTTGGCAAAGGCCCATAGACTCAAAATTGCGAACCGTACCCAGGGCTTGAGGCTCGGAGTTACTTGTGCGACATCCTGTTCTTGGTATTTTGAGACGGCCGATGAGGAAGAAAAAGACGGGGTCGAAATTATACATTATAATTAATCCATTGCGGCAGTGAATTGGCTAGTGTGTCCCTGCTATTGTGAGCTTCATCCATGGAAGTAAGCTGACCAATACGCATCAAACAATGACGTAGACAATTAGGGAAGTTCTTGATAGGATACAAAATTGGAATCCAATAAGTCAAGTCAACAAGTAGCAATGTTAAAGCTGAGTGAAGATGTGAAGCTAGCTAAGTGCTAGGTGTTCCATAATTTTGACCTCGTTGAAAACCCTATTCTTGTTATCCCTACCCCCCTATTGGCAACTTTCACCTCAGTGCTACTCTCACTGCTCTCGGGACTGTGAAGTTCTGCCGGCGAGGCTTAGGGCATCATGCAATCTGACGGAGAAACTCGATTTGGTGTGCCTTGTGACACAAAATGAAAGAATTCTGTACTTTCAGTATAGGGATATAGATGTATTATAACGTGCGCCGAACTATTGAAACGTTCTTTCGGTTTCAATGGACAAGAAATATGCCTCAATGCCGCAGAAGCAAACTGGAATCTTAAATACCCAAGCCCATCATTATATTTTCTAATTGTACTCTTCCAATAGCTCTAGAACCAGCGTCAGAATAAGCATTTCCTGTAATCAGAGTAGTCTATCAACCCGGCCCTTTCGGTATCTTATCTCCCCACCAAACAAGCTACTGGTAAGGTTATCACGAAAGGTTATGTTGACGCCTTGATTAGCCTCATCATCTGTCATACTAGCTATATCAATGAAACCCCATCGACTGCCCAGACAGAATATCGTGATGTTTATGCTAAACCAAAAATTCGGCGCTCACGGGATTGTTAGTGCGGCTTAAGACGTCCTCACCCGCAGCATCGCACGGCGATGAGACCTCAGTAGCTAAGTGCCCATCATTGGTTGCATCAAGCGGGGCGGGACTATAATCTCTCTCAATTGGTATTTAGTCAGTCGGGAGACGACGAACGCCGCATATATTCTCCATGTCTGCCCGAGACGGTAGGCGGGTGTGCAAATAGCAAGATAGATTCTCGTTGTCACGTCTGGAGGCACATCTCTGCCAGTACGGAGTCAAACTTGATATAACTCAAAAGGATCCGGGTAGCGCTGCTGCAGAGAGTCAGCTCTATCTCCAATGCGCCATACAGACCGGTCGAACGAGAACAGACGACAAGGGTTTGGAGCTCACCGATAAGGAGGTAAGCCCGTCCGGTCGATCGGACATGAACGAGGAGCTTAGTTCATCAGGGGGAAGGTTTCTAGTGATGTTAGACGGTTCTGATGATTCTGCATGCTAGCACTAAAATAAGGCAGCTAGACAAGCCTTGGAGTACTTATCACTCTCTTTTTCGTCTTACCTGTCTATATAATAATCTTCTTCAATATCGAGAGACTACGGCGACAGAAAGCTATCGTCCCCTTGAGGTTACTCATACCACGTGTGACCTGAGCCAACGCCCTGTACAGTTTCTTGTAGGTATCTTGCACATACAGGGCGCAATGTCTCCCATCACTTTTGGCACAGCTAATAATGATTGCGCGAGCTGCCACTCGGCAAACTATCAGACCCTCTTCTACTTACCTATCTACTTTCAGGCCATTCGCAGGGACTATATCATCAGCGGGGTCAATCTACTCCTATCTCTCGCTCTTTTTGCTCTGGAGTCGTCGTCGGTGGTGCAGCCGTTGCGAAGACGCGACATCTGTAACCATCTAAGCTGATCAATACGTTACTTACGACGGCCGGCGTTACTCTTCTCTACACCTTAGAAGTCGACTCCCCTAAAGCTTGGCACATCGGTCCTCAGATCCTCCCTAGCTTTGGTCCTGATCTAGGCATCCAAATTCACATAACCGCAATACAAGGTCTCTCGAAGCCTGAAATTGTCTCTATCTCGTCTGATATTATACTTAGTAAGTTCCAAGTATATTCTCGTAGAGTGATAAAACATCTCTTAGCCTCATTCGATGCCCGGTGATTCAAGCCCTGAGCGGCACCTACTTCATCTTAATCGCGTAGTTGATATTCGCTAATTGATGTATATACAACGTTGTTACAAACTACGCAAGTATTTCCCCTCGGCGGGTCTTCCATGGGGTGAACTTGTCGTTACTGTCCCCCTTAAGAGATTGCCTGATCGTGGAAATAAGACGCAGGAAGTTTCGAAAAGAAAGAGAAGGATTTTGGGGAAACGATCAAGGATAAGATGAGCATAAAGTGCTAGGCAACAGGTATAGATGTTACGATACCTAATTTAATAGGCGTAGATCACGACATGGTCATAGAATTGCGGTCGGAGAAGGCAGAGTCGGTGAGACTTTCGCACCGCCACAATGGGTCAGAAGAACACTCCGTACTGAGCGTTCAGTATTCCAAACTTAAATCTGGGCATGTACTACAAAGCTAGATTACGTAGTCTTCAAAATAGGAGCGCAGAATGTTCCATATTCTGGGATCGGGTAGCAGCAGCAACGATTGTAGTTTCTATCAAGTTCCTATGCTGTAAAAGGCAACTCTACCTTATCGGCGGCCGCTGCCAACTTGCCCGCCTTCGCAACTTCGAGCGCATGAATAAGTGCTGGATACCAAATATTGGCCATCTTAGTATCCCCAGACTGGTTGGGGTGCACACCGTCGCGTAAGTCACTGCCACCATTAAACCCGGTATACTGGTCCACTATCCAGATTGGAGACTCGGTTTTGTTGAGCCCTTGAGCCCAAGCTGGGATGGCCTTGTTGAGATTCTGAATTGCAGTGTTGTAGCTACCGAAACCCATAGGAATGATTTGTGCAACCTAGAAGAATGCATCAGTCCACATATCTTCCTCAGATCAAAGATGAAGTCATAAATATAGGGTATCGATACTCACAACGATCTTCATATTTGGGTTACTAGCTCTCATCACGCCGACTAGTGTTGTGAACGCCGCAATGATTTGGTCAACTGGCTTATTCTGCTGAACTATATCATTCGTGCCCAGGTGCATCGTGATAACATCTGCGGGGTTGCTCTGGAGCCAGCCGACAAGCTGCTTGTTGTTGGCGATGTTGATAGCGAGGAATCCCGAGTGACCTTCATTATCGCGATCGTACTTTGAATCTCCGCAGTTGTTCTCTGTCTTTCCTGATCCGACCCAGTTTACAGAAGCGAATTCGGTACTTTGCAACTTCTCCCATAGCATGGCCCGCCAGCAGATGATCTCAGTAATAGAGTCACCGAACGGCATATAGCGGAGAGTCACATTCTGGGCGACTACTGCGCTCGCAAGGAGCGTAGATGTGAGGAATTTGAGGGCAACCATGGTGCTGAAAGAGAAACACTTGCAGGGGCGAGATAGTCAGCTAATAGGTTTTATTGAGGGATGGAAAGGTAAGAATGTTGTCATATATAGTTATATTCTTTGGGCTTTTATAGTCTAACGTGACTTTCCACTCGAGCCTGACCGCATGGTGCTGTTGATTGTCATCTTGAACGCACTTACACTTTGTGGTGAAGAGTGCACGCCGGACGGGAGGAGACTCTAGTCTCTCGGTGTTGTCGGACACCGACGATACATCAATTTCCGTATACGGACGATACTCATGCTTGTATTTCGTATTTACTATAGGAAGACGTGCGGTGCAGTTCTAAATAGGCGACCTCGGAGCTTTGCGAGACCAGTCGCGAAATCCATTTCGATTAGGAGTGTCAGGGAACACGCGATAGGAATACAGCCAGAATCGAATCCTACCTTTTAACGAACCGTAGCCAATGAGGTCGACCCAACAGACATGGCTATTACTAGATCGGGTTCTCCGTGGAACTAGATTAAGCGTACACCTGGTTCACAAGCTCAATTTATCCTGAGGGTGCCTTTTGGGGGGCTATATTCCCCTCCTCCAACTGGCGCAGCCGCTTACATTCTAACACCATTAGCTGTCACTTACCCGGAGCTAGGCATCGGGGCTCGGTCAAGTTAATTAATTGACCGTTGACTACTGCGCACACCAGATAAATTATCGGACTCACTCGATGTCCGAGGAGTGGACTACTTCCGGTTCGTAAACCAACGGTGCTTATTTACCTAGGTAGTAATTCTTTACGCCCAAAAAGTTATGAGAGAATTCACTAATGACTCGATCATGCTACTTATTCTACACAGAATCCCGGACCTGATTCTGCGAATAGGACCTAATAATATTTTTAGGAACTCTATACTTGAGGGCAGGCAATTGATATTGACATATTGCACGAAGGCCTTGAAAAAGCCTCCGTGGGGCTATTTTATTATATTCAGATGTCTCTTTCCTCCGTGTGCCTTATGATGCGTACTAATAAAACCTACCTTACTTTCATTCTCGTAAGGTGTGAATAGCTAATTATCGGGCTACCACAGCCTATCCTTAAACTTTGTACATGGGCCTTCCCATCAGTTGGATATGAAGATCCCCGGTGTTGAATTGATTATGGAAACAAACCTATATGTGACATCACCTTCGCTCAAATATAATCATTTTGGTGACCCAGTCGTGCTTTCTTTACCTGCTGCGAAGGGATGCAACTGCTTGTAGCTGACAGGAGTAAACCTTGTTATTCCAGGTTGCCCCTACCAAGCACTTATTGATCCTGACCCATCGCAAGACAGCTTGAGGACATGGCTGCAAGATTGCTCCCCTCCCCTTTTCTATCCCTTCCTCACTCCTCTGAGCCCCATCCGGAGACCACGTTACCTAAAGCCCCTAATGAGAACCAACTATACAATTTCATGAAATGGCGTTTACAATTAATAATAATGACGGCGATGGTGACTCCGACGAAGGTCTCCTGAAGAATCTTCGTGACATAGTAGAACGCACTGATCCTCGCGGGTAAGACTTCACCGCCACGGTCAAATTAAACCAAGACAAGACGCAGAGGTCACTAACCCAGAGCGAGCTAGATCATACTACATTGAACCAACCTGGCGCATCAATGGGGTTCCCATTTCGGAATATGGCAGTCCGCATCTATCGCCTACAGTCCAACCCACGAGACGAGTTCGGTTCGAGACCTTAGCACAACATAAAAGGTCTGCCTTCGAGCGATGCCTATGGGGACTGCGTTGTTCGGAACTCCGGGAAATCATTATGAATCTCTGCCTGAGAAGCCTCAATACCCACAAGGATGTTGTTCGGATGTTGAAGCGAATGCAAAAGAAAAATCCCAGGCCTATATCCCTCGGAGAACGCGTCCAGAATCCGACAGCGGGGTTGTATTTGTACTGCCGCACACAGCAGGAACTGGTAGATATCATCCTCGAGATATCACGGCACGACGGGGACGAACACTTCAGACAAGACATCAAAGACTTAATTATGGTCATCAAGGAAAGGGAGAGAAGTATGAACTCTTGTTGAATCCCGGACCCCTCGACCCCCTAGATAAGCGCAAGGTACTTCTTCGCATAATAGTAATAGCATGGCTGACGGAAAGGCCATCCTTGAAATGAGGGAACCATAGAAATATGATAGCTAGGTCGATGTTGATACCATCGAACCGGCAGACGCCATCATGGTCGGTATTAGTTAATTATAAGAAATTCGAGATTCATTCTTGATGACATATTTTCTCTCTATTCTCGTTTCTCTCGCGACTGCCTTCCGGGGGTTAGATCATATTCCTGTCAAATTAAGACGTTTTGAGACACTCTGATGTGCCGGGGCCGCAATTTGTCTTGCTCACGAATTCCGGGATATATGTCAAATATCATGATGGATTTACCATGCTGCAACTGCGTTGGAAGAATCTTTTTGCAAGACTATAATAATGCCGCTAACCAATAGAGCCTTTCGTTAAATGACAGCAGTGGGAGATGTTTGTGAATGATGTGATTTCTATGTTAGATCGCAAAGCAGATAACACATATTTTTGGGTGCCGGACCTCCTCCAAAGTAAAATATGTGATCTTATTCTATCGTATAGATACGAATAATTAAACCATTGTACATTGTTATGCCAAATCTGTAGTAACGCCGATTTATATTCCAATGGTCTTACCGAGGATACCTTAGTGAGACTGAATTACCGGTAGACCGAATAAGTTACGTTATGAGGAAAATCCTAGACTAGCGTTGCCATTGCATATGCTTAAATCAACGTCTACTGAATTCAAAAGACCTTTCGGACTACCAGCTTCAGGAAGTACTGTGCGCAGATCCGTTCGGCGGTTGTCTAGACTTTGGCCGCTCTGTCAGGCGGGCCGAGCTTATTCCGAGGTTCGTACAATATTTAAGTAGAAAAGTGTGCACAATAGATTTATAGTTTTTAATAGAAGAGAAATTTCTGCAACTATTCTAGAAACATCACGTGTGTATGCACCTGCTCAATTTTACGTTGCCAGTTAGTTGTACTACGCTACCGCGTTACATGATGTGTATCATCATCCTGAAAGGCATTCTAGAGTAGAACAACCAACGATAAAATTTAATGATAGTGATCGGATCTAGCTTCATAGCTACATACATATTGTAATGAGTGAACCATAGTATATTAGCCCAACCCCGTTAAGGAAATCCCAGTAGCCACCAAGAGTCATCATCGAACTGCAAACAGCAACTACGTGGTTGGCTAGCTCAGAGTTCAATGGTAACATCAAGATAATGCTATGCTCAAGATATTCCTTGTTAAGATCATAATTGGAAAAGGTAACGATAGACAGACACAAGGTGAGTCCTATGCATCTCAACTAGGGGCGACGATCGAAATACCATTTGGTGTTGTCGGTATTAAAGATAGGATATGCAAGAATGTCGGCTCCCGACTCAGTCGAGGAATTACTAACATTTAGCTGGCCGCGGGATAGAACCTTGTTGTTGATGCTGGTTATTTATATCAGCATTTGCATCGTGCGCTCATGTCCATGGAGAAGCGGATACTTACGTGTAAACGTCCCAGCCGCCAGTCGGGATAGATTTGATAGTCCAGTGCGTGGTAGGGTCAGTGGGGGAAATTTGCGGAGTAGAGACGATTGTGCTATCAGCTGTGATACGCGGTTAGTTGTAAACGTGCTTGAGACAGTAGAAGGTTGGAACTTACCTGTAGCAGTGAGGCAATATCCGGTGAGCGCATTGATGATCAAGTATTCGGCAGAATCCCCAGTGCCGGCGACAAGGGCTATCTGCCACACTGCATTGAGTCTCGGGGTGGAGCGGTCTCGGGGACTGCAGGTTGAGGTGAACACTGGTTAGCGTTGACCGGTCTCTTTAGAAGTCAAGTAGCAATAATAAGTCACGCATGACTACCAACTCACTAAGTTCGGACCACCGCCCCTGCTTCCACTTTACCGCCCCATGAGTTGGCAGTCAGGTCTGGTGCCAGGAATGGCACAATTTCGTAGATTCCGGGACCTGTGAAACCCATTGTTTAAACTGGAAGAGTATTCGAGAGTGTAATATTAATAATTGATGTCTGAGTGCTATTGTTGATTTAGAGAGAGATTGTATCAATTGATGTCTGAGTGCTGTTGTTGGTTCAGAGAGGGATTTGACAAGCTCCTTGGGAATTTGTCTGGTATTTATGTTGTCGACCGTACCATGACGGGAGTGCGGTCGAGAAAGGCAGAACCAGTGGAATCGCCGCCGCATCGCCATAAAGAAGTCAGCAGAGCTGTTCGTACTGAGTCTTCAATTTGTGATAGCCTAATAGATAGCTTGATGTACAACTTTGACTACTCGCTCTTTACGGCCCCTCGGACACTTTCTGCAACGTTGATTGACCTTATGTGTTGCCTTCAATTGTTGCAATGGTTGTCGTGATACCGCAACCATTGGGACCGGTATGCTGCGTATTAGTGTTATAGGCTAATATTATAAGCTAGTTTTATAGTAGACGGCGACTGCGAAATTGAATTGACCAATTACTGAATGCAAAGGGCTCGCGATTAATTGCCAAAGCTACAATACATAAGAAAAGAGTAAGACAGAGTGGTACGGTTTAGATAAGCACGTGTTAAGTTTCCCGACGGGTATTGTCGCAGCACAGTTCGCCTTTTTTTCACCATAAGCATTTCATTGGTAGGCTATTGAAGGCTGGAAAGCGAAGGTTATTGGTATTTAGTTAAGGACCTATTGTAATTGAAATAGGTGGTTCTACAGGCCTGCACGGGCTCCATACCTAGCCTACCATCTACAACACACCTTCTGCGAGGCATATAAGCAACCCATACGACTGCTATTGACGATAATATCATGTGGATAAGCGACAACTTACACGTACATACTTCAATGTATATATTTAATGACGCTGAGAGGGAGTGTAAACTATTTCAAACAACAAGCTTCTTACTAATCCGTAATAATAGCTAGTAAAGACAGGATGAATTGCTAGCAGAACGTATCATCTTGTCCCTCAGACAGAAAAAAATACTCTCCGCCGTGACTAAACAGGTTGTATATCATGTCGTCCTATAATCTACATGCTTTTATCATGATTCATGGCACTTGAAGTTATCTCTATAATAATATGATAAGGATTTCAGTGCCAAGACTTGGAAAAATATTTGTATTCTAGTCACCTTCCATGCGGCATAGGGGACCATGAAGATCCAATCCCCTCTATAGCCAGGCGGGTGAACTACAGCTTTTACGGCCTCGCTTCTGATTGCCAACCTCGCAGCCTCCTGTCTCGAACGATCAGATAGTTCCGGCGATAGTTGAATCCGTAGCTTCCCGCTCGTGGGATTATATACACGGTATGTAGGGAGTTCGGGTTGGATTCACCCCCGAGTACATAAAACAAAGAAGTGCAATAATTGTAGTAGGGACAGCATCGTCCAAGACACAGCGAGTCGCAAGCCCGGAATGCTTGGTCTTTATCAGTATAGTATTCTATTGCGGGTTATGGTAAGTTCTTTCGTGATAAGCACGAGTAGCTACGGCTCGATATGAGTCTATGGTGAAACGAGTAGGCCCAGCAACACGACCACCTAGGCCAGTAGACAACTCCGTGACGAGTCTTCATGCGTCGCCTTAGCTCTAAAGAGCCCACCGAAACGAAACCCAGTATAACAAATAGAGGGTGTGTATACATCTCTAACCCTTCTCATATGAAAGCTGCGTAGTTATCTTCTTCTTCCCATGTGATGTTTGGTCGCTCCGTTCTGTCACAAAAGTGTAGCACCACGCCCGCTTTCTCGGCCTCCGCAACCGCTCTGTCACAATCTTCTCGAAAATCATTTACACGCCCTCCGCTGTAGGATGGAAAGCCAGAAATGTATACTTTCTTGAGAGCAGGCAATTTAGAGTCCTTAATAGCTGCGAGATCATCAAACATGGCGTTGAGTACCTGGCGGCAGCCCCATAACCCTCGTACTAATGATAGCTCAGAGACCGAAGGAGGCACGATATCGCAAATAAATGGCTCAGCTTCTTTCTTTATTCCATTCTCCAAACTACCCTCTTCTCGAGGCACTGGATATATAACGCCATCGATATTATGCATTGGGAACTGGAAGGGTAGTTCGAGTTTCTGCAGACGCTGAAAGCCGCGCATCAACGCCGTGCCAGGGTAAGCCCAATGTGCCTGGCTTAATGTTCGGATGGATAGCTGCTCGAGGTGAGCCCCGACCCCGCGCTCGATTGCCGTAACAAATCCGCATATGTCAAATCTTGGGATTATACCGCTATGAGAGTACTTAAGGACCCTAAGACGTGGAGTGTGTTTGAGAAATTCGGCAATAGATTCCTTGTCGACATTACACTCATCAAACCGGACGATCTCGAGATTTTGGCCGTATTGGCGATACAAATCTCGGGGTACGCATAGCCTGTTGTAGTAATAGCCTGCTGTGCTCCTCTTGGTACGAAACGACCGGACATGGGGTAAGGCTAGGAAAGGAACTGCTTTGTTGAGGTCGGCAACACCACCTGAGACATTTACCCGAGTATTTGCCTCAAACTTTGTGACGTGGGGCGAGGCTGTGTACGCCCCCTGGGGAGCGCGAGTGCTTCGCTTCGCGAACAAGAACCTCGAGAAGCGTTTCGCAGTCGTCCACCTACGACGACCATTTCACCGGTAGCTGGAGTGTCTTGGCGTTGGGCAGGAGTGTCAAAACAAAAGTAGCAGCCAATTGTGAGTAAGGTAGGTTGGCACGGTGATGATCTCGACATCGTGCATAGAATTGCTCCCAATCCAGACCCGCTTGTGCAAGGTAGGGACAACGTGCAAATAGTGCTGCCACAGGCCCACCAGGACCAAGATCTACTATAAGCTGAGGTCCCGAAATACGGTAAGGCCAGCTGTCATTGCTCAAGTCTGCGTGTACGATGTAACGTGCTACTCTGGGCTCGATAGCTATTCGTTGAATGAGGTCGAAAGCTTGGAAAAAGTTGGGGAATGGCGGGCTAATCGACCGTTTCATGTAGTGAAATTCTCGAAAATCGAAACAGAGAGAATTGTGGAGATTTATTCGAGGTTTGCATAGTGAGTAGAGGTCCTTGCAAGCCAATGCTAGGCTTTCGAAGCCTTCTGGCAAGCTGTATTCGATGACTTCATCCAACAGTTCATTGGGCAAACCCAGCAAAGTTGGATTAGGCATGACTATGATAAGACTCAGATGCTATAGAAAACGTGCTTGTGCGGTGAATTACCAATTATGAATGCTGGCGATAGTGAAAAATGCAGAGACTCGACTTAAACGCGTAATCATGGATGTTTTGTTTATTGTCCGCTGACGGGATACCTCTGCTCGAGGGCCGTAATTTGTCGTATACAATCATAGCACCTAATCACATGCTCTTGAACTTTGTTTTTGGTTTTAGCGTCGCTGCGGGAAGGTGTGGGATCTTCTTTGCAGACAGCCGGAAGATTGAGGAAAGACCACTACTGGTGACTGCAGTTTCCATGTATACAGCTACTGTTGAGAGTGAAGGTGGTGAGTTATTTGTGCTGCAGAAGGGATAGAGTAAGTGGCATCATGAGGTACTTGATGGAAGCCTCCAGAAGGAGTACCCTTGTACACTATGACCCTTGCCTTCCTATAATACTATTCGAAGGGCTGGTTCTGAAAAGCTTATTTCAACAAGCTACGCCTTTTGCAGTAGCCATCGGAATAGCTGATCTAACACCCTTCGGTATGTATGTTTATCCCAGAACCAGCATATCGCAAGGGGGGGGTGAGAACCGGGTAATATCTACAGATATACCCCCCTGTTAAAGGTTCCTAGCAAGGCTTCGGACGGGGGTTGCGGACAAGGGCCGTGGCAGGGTAAAGCTCGAGCTAGGCAACGGCTTTGCGCGAGGTTTTGGTGTAAGTACTGCGAGACAAGATACCTTCACGCATGGGGCGCGGCGGGGCTACTAAATCGCTAGCCAAAAATACTTGACTAGGTCCCTTTTACTAGGCACAAACTATGTATATCCGACGTCTCAGAAATCAGCGTCATTGTCTACGTTGTGGGAACTAGAGTGATGACTTTAAAGCCCCAAAGGAAACTTCTGCTGTCGAGATGGAAGAGAATCGGAGCTATATAAATGTTGGGACAATCCTCGTATTAGTTGAGAAAACGGCATAGGCTTGCCGTCAATCACGATTATCGAGACTATTGTACATGATGTGTGAGTGAGCATGCCATCCCTGCAACTTTGCACTTTGCAGCTGCGGGCGGAGCGATCCGGGACAATATAAGTGAGTGCATTGACCACACCTACTTATAATACAAGCGGAAGCGCTAAATGTAGAGTCGAGGCTCTTATCTTAAGTAGAACTTGTGATGAGTTGATACTAACGCGATAAAGAGAGAAGGTATCACGACGTGATACCGCAGGTTACACGGATGAACTTCGAGTTGATAGTAGACACAGGTGACGAAATAGAAATGCTTGCACTAAATTACATTTTGAGGGGCGACACTATCAAATTCGGGGGCGGAGGTGCCGCGGGAGCAGCCAACCTCATAAGTGAAAGGGTTCAGGTACTTGTCTGGTCCCTGTCGTTGATAGAGTTCAAAGTTAGGCCACCTTCCCTAGCCAAAGCTCAAAGTTACGAACGTCATCCTAGCCAAGTTAATGAGTCAGAAGTCAAACAAAGTTAGATAAGAACCGCCCTCGGGGAAGCCATATTCAATGTACACAAGTTCCAAGCGTTAGTGTCTCTAAGAGTAGCTAATATAAGGCCTGTATCACACGCACAGTTTCCGGGAAGGAAAATAACTTCAGGATCCTGCCATTCAGCCACGCCTGAACACGTACACCTATTCTTGTTCTCATAATATTTAGCTTGAAAATCTTGCAGGTCTATGATACTTTTTTCCTCTCAGAAACCCCTGTTTTCTAGGATTACGTGATATACATGTCAATAGAAGAAAAAATCCCGCCAAAATTTTCACGTTGAGAGCTTTGTTCGTATTTTCTTTGATTGGTTCTTTCAATAAAACCAGTGAATGACATTGTTTGTTATACACTAAGCATTGCTCTCCAGAGCGCGTATACTAATTCCAGATGATAAGTTTTACTTTTTTTTCCCCCGTACTTAATTATATACTATCATCGGTACGCCCACACACAAAGCTTAAATATTCGGTGAGATAGAACTTAAATATGATATAAAAACCAGCCACCGCACACTGAAAGCGGCCTTTGAACATTTTACCAGGATCCCAACATAGACACCACCACCAACAACATCATCACCATATCAACGATACCCAGTTTCATTCGTCATCCAGTGTTCTATCAGTTAATAATAATCTATAGTTTCCAATCAATCTGATCTAATCATCATAAATCGACAACCCGTACCCGGTTCAAAATTCAGTGTGCATTAATACTTTACACAACATGGGTGTTGAAGAATCATTATCTCGGGCGGTTCTTTTCCGTTCATTTCAAATAAAAGTCGGCGAGTACATCAGGTGCCAAGAACTCATCCCTTTCCACATCGACCAATTGAGCGGCAGGGATCCAATTACCAGGGACTGGTTCCGTCACATCCAAATGTGGTACACGCAAGCTTTGAACTTGTCGCTCGAGCAGGTCCGAGAGTGCATACATCTCGTAGATCTCCGAGAACTCGAAGGATTTTCCGTAGAGCCCATTTACAGGCCATTCAAAATCAAACAACAAAGAGATGGAGACGGTGGTGACGAAGAGAACGAGGGAGCGATGGTGATTGACACCGATAATGACTACAACGACGACAATGACACAATGTGGGGCGATCCAGAGTCATTCATAACGACAGAAGACGATATCTTGAACGATCTAGGGTTTAAGACCAGGAGTGAATACGATGCCTTTATTGCCATGTCTGTACAATCCTCTACTAACGCTATCGTCCCCTCTTCTACTCAAGGGACGGAATGCCCCCAGACTGGTCTGGTCACAACCCCGTATGACGAAAACGGGTTTTACACACCTGGGTCCGAAGACATAGCTCTCCCAACTATGGAGCCGAATGAATCTTCATGGAGGATGGAGGGGACAGAGGAGGCAGAACAAGCGGGGATACTAGAACCCCCGAGCTGGCCGTATTTGGATCTCGAGCAGTCCTCAAGTGCAACCCAGCAATCCTCGAACCCCGATTATCAACTAGAAGAGCAGCCGCTGTCCCCAGCGCTGCGCAATATCCTCAACGAGATAAGCGCAGACGTGGACACAAGGCGAACGAATACAGTAGTCAAATTGACTCCGCAAGAGACCAGACACCTCAAATTACAATGGGCCGAACAGGTAGCGGAAAACGAGAGGCGAGAGGCATCTATAAATGGCTTGGGCTGGGGTTACGAGGAAACCAATGAAGAGACAGACATTCTCGACAAGTGGGACAAAAAAACACGACCAGTATTACTGGCAGACAGAGGGCCTTTTCCTCTGCAGACTGACGGAGCTGGTCCACAAGAACTCCTTTGAGGTGTCGAGATGGCTGAATTGGACCAAGGTGAGCCCGAAGGTGAACCCGAAGGTGAAGCCGAGGCCGGAATACCGGGAGAGGAAAACGCTGCCAAAGAGTCCGCTCAGGAATGAAATTTTCATGGACGACGAGGATGTTGAGATGGTGCTGTGAAATTTAATGGGGTACTGGGCGGTAGCATTTTGGATCCTTATGGGCAATTATTACGTCGACACGACAAGAAATGCATTGGGCGATGAACAACAATTTAGCGATCATCTATCACATCAAATCTATGAGGGTCGGAGATTATGGCCAAGGAGCATAGCGATTTGATTAAAGATTAATACATGTTTTTGCTAAAGCAAGTTGAAGTCCGCGCTTTCCTTTCCTTTTCTTTTCTATTCCATTTTCCGACACATTAATTACTCCATTTCCAAGCAATCAAATAGGTAAAAACACCCTTTGATGTCATTTTACATCTGGGTAACAGCCCAGGTCTTGTCGGGGGTGACGGCCTTGCCGCCAGCAAGTTCAGCGTCGGTGTAAGCGGGCCAGGAGATCTGCTTGTTGGCGTTGTTGAAGACGGCGAGGGTGGTGAAGCCATTTGTAGGGCCGAACTGGCCGCTCCAGCCGGCGGTGACGCTGAAGGTGCCGCAGGCCTTGGGGCTGGTGAGGTCGCTGTGGCTGGCCGGCGCGCCAGTGATGGTGAAGCTGCACGGGGTAGCGGCTTTGCCCGTGTTGGTGTTGATTCCGAACGACCATGTGCAGCTTGTGTCTGCCGCGTTGCAAACACGCTTGATGCCGGCCACGGTCCAGTTGGGAATGGCAGCTGGGGCAGCGAAGACGGTGCTGGCCGAGAGAATGGCGGCGATGGTGGCGGTGGTGAACTGCATTTTGATAGATGGCTGGTGGGCGGTCTGTGTAGATGGAGATATTTGGTGGATTGATTATCGTGATTTATCTGTATTGAGAAGATGGAAGCAAGCTATTGAGTGAGTGCTGAAGATCTGATTGATGCTGTGATGAGGATTGTGAAAACCGTTGGGCATCTCGCAGTTTATATACAAGTGAACCTATATCAATCTTTTCGTCAATATCCCTCCCTAACCGAGGTCTGTTCCCCATCTAGTCGCGGTGAGCGTTTTGGCGAGTGCGCTCTACGAGATCACGTAGTGTACATACAGTACGGTAGTGCCACGAGAAGTCTTAGGCCAGCCTCTGCTTACCTCGTGATGTCTAATTACAATGGTGATACTGACATACGAGCTCTCTGATTCCCGCCCGGGGCTGACATGCGTTTGTGGAGACGGACCTAAGACTTCCAGCTCGTATTCCGGAGAGCCATGCCAAGCCGGACAAGACGATCCAGGCGACGGGTATCCCACTAGCTGCACCAATCGCCGCCGCTAGAAGAGGGGATCTGGCCGTCTTCGAGACTGAGATAGTATGACTTCTCTCATACTACTAGCAATTATCGAGACGCTGCATGGTCACGAGTGCTACGATTAGTGTGATTTTGGGTACAGAATAGGTAGGCCAATTGATCTCACGCGAGATCAATGCATACATACGATGGTCTGGTCTCGTCAGCTATAGCCGATGGCGATGGCCTATACTACACCGATTTCCGGCTAACCGCAACGGCTGTACCTAGTTAGATCGCCTCGTATTTCCTATACTGTTAGGCAATTCCCCCGCTTTTTCACCGATGGAGCGATGTCCCTGTACGTTTGAAAGTCGACTAGGCGCGATGTAGTATCTATTTACGACCGTAATTAGTTATCGATTGCATGAATGACAACATTGAAAGAGGCGACCGCTTGAACCTCCAATGTCGCCTGTCCCGCACGACCGACTGCATCTGTCATCATTCAACAGCCTCGATCGGTTTCAATCGCATAGACTCTCTCAATGCCTCATCTCCCAGCTGACTGGACTCTGCATGTAGTGTGGTTAATTTTATTGTTAAACTCAAGGGGTTGAAGGAGACTTAGGTAACACGAGAATCAAGTTTCAATCCTTGCAACCATGAAAGCAGCTACTGGATCCATGTCTTAGGTGTCAAACGTGTCTCTCTGCTAGCCCTTCATCATATGCTTACGATCCCAGAGCCAGAAACCAAGGACCGTCACGAGCGAGACAACTTCCCACTCGTCTCCAAACGAAGTGATGAATCTGAGCGCCAGGCAGCGCGGAATCACACGGTGAGATCTAGCGGCTAAGGCGACGACCTGCATTCGGTCGCTCGTCCTAGGCCCAGAATGAGACGATGAAGAATGCGTGCCTTCTGTCAGTCGGACCAGCTTGTACCCATTGCGCGACATTCCTAAGTCCTTGATCATCGCGTTCTTGCTCCGTCTCCATCCGAAGGTCTCTTCCTGACCTCCGATCGTCATTGTGAACACGTACTTGTTCCGCCTTCCGTCGCGTTTGCGGCGAACTTTGACGCGTCCGTGAGACGTCGATCCGGTGGACCGACACGGTATCTCAATACATGCTTCGCGGAAAGTTGTGGCTTTATACGTCGCCCAAATCGGTGAAGATTCGTCTGGGCCTTTATGGAGAAGAAGACGCGGTACTAGCGGTCGGTGTTTTCGATGTTTGATACGGTACATCCGTGTGTGCTTGTCGGGGCCAACGAACGCTAGGCTTGGAAGACTCTTGCACACTATGATTGTGCCAGTGTCGCTGATACTGGAGGGGCTTATGTGTAATCCGGAGGCAGTCATGGGCCATTCCAGTTCAGATGGATCTCTGTGGGTAGAGTTCCCGCCGAGCCGGGTGTGGTAGGATTAGCCGTTAGGGATGCCATGATGTCTGATTATAATGATTGCTATCCCTAATCAAAGGCTGATTCTGAGGAGAGGCATGGATGGCGGAAAGGGGACAGTCGCAATGATGATGATAAAGATGCTCGAGTGTTGAATTCGCCTGTAAGCTTGTGGCTCGTCAAATCGTAAGACCGCTCTCCATGATGATGATATGGGTGATAACACTCTACAAGGTAGGTAATTGCCAAAACTATATAATCGGTCCGCAAGGAAGTGGCCAACCGACATCCTAGTCTCAAAGTTTGTGACGCGACTCCCAAATCTACTCGAGAATTTGGCGAAATCAAGAGCGCCCTACAGGTTAGGTGATAGCACTCAAGGACGGCAATCATCACCCCCTACTCATCACATGCTCAAATGCCACCGATGTCTATTCGTCATTCAATTTGAGAACAGCAAGTGCACGATGTTGAAGTCGAAGCCCAGTATTTGAAAGGAAACAACGAACCAACCGACAAGGTCCCCATCACAAGACATGAAAAACACCGCAACTTTCACGAATGCACCAGGCGAGCATGTACATCAACAAAGATACCAAGTGAGGTTCTGTCTCGCCGCCATTTCCAAATGTAGACATCATCAATGATGCTTTGTCTAAGACCACAAAAACCTGCAGTCGTGAAGTCGTTTTACACAATGCAGAACCCCCTCACAAGAGGGGCCCCACGTCCATCCTCGCAAACAGAAAGTAGAACATTCATAAAAATGACGACAACGCCAACCCTGCCTCTTTCCGCGAGAACACACTCCCGTCCAGTTCCTGGTCTGGGTCCGCTATCTATATGATATGGCGTCGACCCCGTCTCCTGGACGTCACACACCCTCCCCGAACGAAGAACGCGAAGAGGGCCTCAGGTCGAAACGCAGTTCCATCAAGATTGAGTGCTCTGACGGGACCAAGGTGATATTGGTGCTGCCGAACCGTCCGCGTTCGGGTTCGCATGTGACAATCTCGCACTCACACTCGCCATCCCCGCCGCCGGGAGGACCACAGTCAGGACCAGAATCAGGGCCACCACCAGGATCCAGCCCTGGAAATAGGAAGAAACGCGAGCGTCCGCACTCGATGCCCGCGCCTCTACACGTCTACGATAGCGACATCCACATGGGCCACTCTCACAGGTCTTTGCCGGCCTACATATCCGGACCGTGTCCGGAATGTGGCTATCATCGCGGCCATTCGGACAAATGCACTTTCGGAAACCAGCCTTTCACGCCAGACCCGATATCCGTGAGAGCAGGCGGGGAAGCACACGACAGCGGTATCCAGCAGCAGCAAGCCCAACAAGGCCACGACTCCCGCAATCAGGGCGGTACTCAACAGGGTGATTCCACCAGGCCATCAGTACGCAGCGAGAGCAGACGACCCCGACCAGGCCGGAACGAGTCCGCAAATCATGCGCAGCATGTAGGATCCGGGACCAGCCGCACCCCGTCTCCGCTGCATGGCATCCGGCACGGCCCGAGGAGTCCTCCCCCTCCTCCTCGTCAAGTCCATACCCGCAACCCAGAGCGAGCCGACGATCGCGACTCCGACCTGTCCTCGAGAGCGCGATACTCGATAGAAGCCGTAGTCAGCCCCGTATCACCTCGAAGCCATTCATCCCGACGCCGGCACCACCGACGGGATACATTCCGGTTCGAGCTGCACGAGATCAGCGGCCAGGAGGCAAATGTGCACTCGCGGTCTCCCTCGTACTCTTCATCTCCGCCGCACTACTTCGCCGCGAACATAAGAGGCGGGTACGGCAGCGGTAGCTATCAAGTAGGAGGAGCCGATAATCGTAGAGATAGCGGTATGCCCAGAAGCGGAGGCGGAGCGGGCCGGAGGAGGGGCAGGGATGTCCTGCTTCGGGGTCTACTACGCTGCTGTGTCGCGTTTTCGTGGTTATTTGGAGGGGATTCATATACTCGCCGAACGGACGACTACGGCTATGACTACCATGTACACGAGAGGTCGGGCTCGCGATCTCACAGGCAACGGACACATAGGCATTAAAATCTAGCTGCCATTCTCTTATCATAAGTCATCAGACACGGGGTGTGGCGAGATAGGCATCGTCAACAGCAGGGGGGGAACACCACAGAGAGAGGAAGGACTTAGCAAATTTCAACCATTTGACTTTTTGACTCATTTTTGACTCCTAGGAGCTTCAATCTTCGATCATGAAGTTTTTTAATCTCGTGCCAAAGTATGCAGATGGGTATCTTCACTGCTCTCTGCCAGCCTAACGCAATACTCCCAACTCCTCGCATTTTTATGCATTAATAACTGCTAGATTTGGATGCATGCCCAACTCCACTCGAAACCCAAATTTTTCCTCTCTTTCTTTTTTGTTTACAATTTCTGAAACACATATCTGAATATCTCTCGACTTTTGGAGAGATTCAGGACTCGGAGCCTCTCGTTAACAAGATGAGCTGAGTCTGACGCCTGTCCGCACGGTAGATGCGCGGCCGGGGCGTCAAATTCCTTTTCCAGAAATCTGATTGCCGGAATAGAACCGCCTTCTCTGATGTAAAGCGGCCGACCAAGTTTCGCGTAGGTCCCGTTTACAGACTTCCCATTCGATGGTGGGTCGTTTGCATCGGTCGTCCTAGAAGTGCGAAGGCTGGACCTCCTCGCAAAGAGAGGATCCCATGCTTTCAACAAGGCATCTTCCATGGTGCGAAATATGTAGCTACCAGGGTCGCCCAGCCACGGCTCGGCCTGTTCATCAATCTCAATGCTGAGCTTATTTTCAGAATCAAGGTTTTCAAACTCGTGTTCCAAAAACGAGGTAAGAGAACTTGTAACTTCCTCAACCTTCTGACCAGGAACCAGCCGCACGCTGATCTTCGCATTTGCATGGCTGCTGATCAAGCTTCCGTCTGGGCCTGAGACCTTCACCTTGTGGTGTGTCAGATTTGGCTCGCGCCATCGAGCCAATAGATTAGCTTTGAGAGTTTCTGCAGAAACGCCGTCTCTGCCTTTGCCTTGTGCCATAAGCACTGACAAGATGTCATCATACCGGGCCTCCTCCTCAGCAGTCAAAGGTAAAATGCCATCGTAAAATCCAGGGAGCATGACGCGATTTTTAGGGCCTTTCAACTTTGGCAAGCAGCATCATTAGGTCTGACAGCGGCTCATTGACCATGAAGGAGCCATCAACACCGGAATGAAGATCTGGGTTCTTGGACTCGACACAAACGGTGGCGTGCATAACGCCTCGTAGACCGTATGTTAGACATGGCGTCTCGTCATCTAGCCAGTAACTATTCGCCAACAGGATGTAATCAATATGACCGATACAGTCTTTGTATTGGCGTATCGTTTCTTTGAAGCCACGGGATCCAGATTCCTCTTGTCCTTCGATCAAGAACACGATATCGGAATCCAACGACTTCGCTTGCATCAAGTCCGTAACTGCATATAAAGCAGCCATGATTGGTCCTTTATTGTCACTAACACCACGGCCGTAAAGATATCCGTTGAGGCCGGTAAGTTGGAAGGGGTCGTTTTCCCACTTCCCCTTCCTAGTGTCTGCCGGAACAACATCGTAATGTCCGTAAAACATAATTCTTTTCCGTTGCCTGATCGGTGCTTTGCCGCCGAACTTGGCCAAAACAACAGGGTGATGAAGCTTGTCGTCCGCGCTTAGCATTTCAACGTCGCCACCGAGCTTTCCGAAAAGACTACGAAGAAACGAAGCACCTCTGCGACAGTCTTCGGCATATTCGACCCGAGAAGAGACGGTTTTATATGAGACAAACTCGCGAAGAGATGTAATCATCATATCCTCATTATGATTTGGAACGGGATGTTCCGGAGATGATTGGCTAGGGAGTAGCCAGATCGCCACATTGCTGTCATTGGCCCCAGATATGAATAACTCCTTGTCGTCGTATGTGGTGATAGCTGATGACAGGATCTTGCCATTGTGTGCCTTCCACTGTGTCAAACATTGATACTTTTGGCTTACGTCTGGTGATGCTTCTGATTCATATTTCCCGTAATGGGCTGTGCTGTGTTTCTGGCAGTAGAGTAGTGTCAATGCGATGGACAGTCCCAGTACAGATAAGTAGTGGTAATGAATGAATTTGACTTACGCTGACCGTTCCCGAGCGAGCGGCGCTCCACAAGTAGCCCCAGCCCATTTGAATGGACATAACATCGCCCTTGTGCGCTTTGATAACCCTGAGCTTCTGTTTGGTGTCTAGATCCCAGAGCTCAATGATCCCGTCCAGTTTCCCGCTATATAGAAACGAGCCGTCGACGGAAAGAGACATAACGGAGTTGGCATCGTCCTCGCCGAGAACCATAATTTCCTCCAGTCCAGTTTCGTACCCATCAGAGCCAATCTCTTTACCACCCAGTTTCCAGGCTTTAATAGTGCCATCACCGCCACCAGAAATAAGTACATCGTCTTCCGGGTTTGTATAAGCCGTGGTACCATTCGTTATGAGCATACAATACACGTAGCCAAAATGGGCGAACATCTTGTTGGCTCTCTTATCCGTCTCGAGCACGGCATGAGGCCGGGGGATCAAATCATAACGTTCGTCAGTGGGCCGAGGAGTGCTAGTGCCTCCGATGGCTCTTGAATCAAAGAATCGATGGTTTCGGCGGTCGGGATGGCTTGCGGAGTCGTTGGACACGCGACGTTCAGGGTCCTTGAGACAAACCCACTGGATCGACGTGTTCTGGGCACCGTAGTACACAGTCTCGTGCTGGGAGGAGTAGGCGACAGAGAAGATGTCGCCGAACGAGTCGTTGGTGCTGTAGATTTCACACAGGCGGTTCATAGTCTTAGGGCACCAGACATTGACGATCGGGTCGCTGGCACTGGAAAAAAGAAGAGACCGATCGTCGGAGAGAAAAAGGCACATGACGCTACGCTTGTGGGCTTGGATGCGGTGGACTGGCTGGAAGTGGCCCAGAGACCAGACGAGTATCTCGCCATTCTGAGTACCGGCATATATGTTGTCGTCGTCGACAACGAGGGTGAGCACGGAGCTCTCGTGCTTGAGGGTATGGACGAGCTGCGGAGTCGTGTGAGGGGCCACTTCGAGGATGGGCCACGGTGCGGGCGTAGCCGGCACAGGCGCCATATTGCCTACAGAGATGTTGCTTGTTGTCAGTCGTCTCTACCGTATAGCTTCATTTCTTGTGAATGGACACTGAGATGTCAGAGCGGTAGAATGCTAGAAGTGCGAATTGCTTATGGACGTGATGTGACGTGCTGGAGACAGATATGGTAGCATTGATAACGCTAGGATGTGTGGGGAGCGCCACGAGGAGGTCCAGTGCCGCCTGGGTGCGTGTAGATCGCCTAAATGGGACTTGCAGGGGGGTTTAGCGTGCCCAATTCAGCGCTAGCCTGCGCGAATAGGGGACGCCGCCTCTACTGCCACCAGGGACCTGTCAACGATCATGGTAGAAGTTGGGTCTCACCGAACCAATTTCTCTATACTCCTCCAAACCTCGACTGGCCTCTTGTCATAACAGAAAAAGACAAGAGAATAGTATGATATGTAAAGGGGTTGAGCCGGGTCCCTCCTCGTATGCGCTATCTGGTAGCCGCTCGTTGACTCTATCGTAACGAGTTCACGGATTTCATAGGATTTGGGCTTTAATAAAGCTTCATGAACAACTTGAAAATAGTCAACGCACCTAATTCATGACTCGAGCTCTCATCAGATGATGAGTCTTCGGCTTCCTCAATCTCGTCGAGTTCTCCTTGTTCAGCCTCCATCTTTTCACAGCCCAGGCAGCCGTTTGTCGCTCCGATAGACTCTACGGCCATGTTGACGCTTAAGCTGGAAGGGCGCAACCACAGTCAGTCAATGATATGGCTGAAATGGCAATGTATCCATAACAGCAGCAACAACAACAACAACAACAACAACAACAAGACCCAGTGGAGGACGGAGACTAGGGCCACCCTTTATATATCTCATCCTGCCTCGTGCACGGTCGCGAGAGCCGATGACTACCAAGGCCAGGTACATGCATGTCTGATTGGTTCATGTCTCAGATATGGGAACAACTGCTCTCGTGAGCATGGCAGTATCGGTGTGATGGTAGGTTAGGTTCCCAGATTAGCGAGTCCCCGACTGTAACCAATCCAACAACTCTGGCTCGCAAGCGACGAGCTGAAAATCGAAACATGGTACGGTCGAAAAAAGCAGCTCACTATGTACCTACCTCACAAGGCTTGACTGATCTGATTTTGCACGGGAGCTGGTAGCTGGGGTGATACCAGTCGGAAGAAGTGCTTCCATATCCACAAACTGGTCCGGATTGGATACCTACCTGGGTAGATATAAAGAGGGCAAGCTCTAGGTAGTATAGTTGAACACGACAGCGTCGTCATTCGCAGGCACCGGCTACGCAGGCTCTCGTAATGCTACCCAGCCAGCTGGGGTCTGGAGACAGCGTGGAAAGTGTCTCACCGCAACAAGATAGCTGAGTCGACTGATATAAGGCCACGATTTCACCCAATCAGATAGACCGCACGGCCAGCTCGAGGAGGCCGAAGTCGGCTCATGGCAAAAATGTCTCTCGTGGGTGAAATAGCGGCAATGAGAGGATCAATGACGGAATTGATGAAAGGCATGTCGTCAATGTGCTGATTTATCACGTCTCCAGGCTGGCACGGATTTAAATATATCTAGCGGGTAAAATAAGCTTGACCAGGACGTGCGCACCTGCCTCACTTGCAATGGACAGACCTTCGAGAAGCCCTAAATAGTGACTAGTCGCATATATGGTATAGAATGTTGACGGCCCCGGTTTGGCCCCGATTTTGCCCTGATACTAAAAACGCGCGACAAGGGGTCTTGCAGTGGTGGCTCCGCGGCAAAGCGGGTATCGGGATACCCCTGTACCTAATAGCGCGGCTGGCGGCTAGCAAAACTATAGGCTACCTAGTCAGTTGCGTGCATCCATACATACGCCAATCCTTTGCCAGTCCTTGCTTCCTAAGGTATACACATGAATGAATTGATACCACTCTCTGCTCCTTCGAGTCGGCGGCCTCGCTATGAGCTCCGTTATTCTCCATGAATTATTGACCGTCTTTGCACATTGGGGCGAGTTTGATGTGTAAAAAATGTAGACATCGCCAAGACGGGTCGTCGATACCCTCTTCTCGGCTTTTATGAGTCAACGAGCCAATACATCGGCATTTGATCATATGCTAATGATAACTGATTACAGTAACAGCCACCTAGCTGTGTCTCCATCTATCCATTGTGCTATGCTAAATAGCTAATCGAAACCCCAGAAAGTACAGGACGTCATGTCGTCAAGGAGGGAGATCTACTCGGTTGCAGAGTGCTCGTTGTCGTCCTCATGCCAGATCTTCATCTCCGGCAATCCATCATCTCTAATCCACGCTCTAAACATGCCAGCGCAGTTATGATCTTGCAGTATTTCGGACCTCAAATATACCACAGCCCCTGACTTGTCCACTGCAATAGCAGACTCAATTCCGATCATGCCGCCTTCTCCCTCGCCTGTCTTACCCCACCGCGATCCTGCACTCGTCTCAAGTTCGCCACCACGCCCCGTGATGCGGTTTACCGCATCTGCAGAGGATACGCCGGCCCATCGCGCAATAGAAGCCACTGATCTCGCCGCAGCTACACGAAGAAACGAGTCTCCATTTCCTGTGCCCGATACCGCAGTCGACCGTATAACTTTTATATCAGTACTTCTGTCATGGCTCGGAGAAGCCCTCGATGAGGCAATGGGACTATATAAGAAGGGTGTAGGCAAGCAATCGGCGAGGAGGTTATAGAGACTGGAGGAGAGTTCCACGACCGGACCCGGCATTTCCAAGTATTCTGTCAAGCTCCTCCACGGACTTGCCGCTCGTGCTAGGCCCACGCTCGGGTCCCCATCCTCAGTCCATTCCTCGGCCCAAAAGCCAGCGCCCACCACGGGTGTATCGCCTATCCGACCAGTGAGCTTATTCGTCATGCCACCCGTGCTAGTCGCGACGCAGAGGACGCCATCCTCATCAAGCGCCACGGCGCCACAGGTGCCCTGGGGGATAAACTCGTCGACGCTCCACGTCGCGGCGCCCTTGCCGTTCTTCTCCCTCGCCAGGCCGCGTACATGATCGTCCCACCGCTTCTGCGTGAAAAAGTAGCTTGGGTCCACCGTCTCCAGCCCGTACTTCCTCGCCAGGGTCTCCGCTGTCTCGCCATGGATCAGCGTGTGTCCTTGTGCCGAAGGGACATCCAACCCCTGCTGGACAACCTCGCCCGCGGTGGCCCACCCGAGATCCGTGTTCCCGACAAGGTCGCGCTCTCCGTGCTCTAGCATCGCTTTCGCGAATAAGATCGGATTCTTGACCCTTCGCAGTCCGGTTACGCCTACCCCACGCTTCGCGAAGCCGCGCGATACCATCACAGAGGCCTCAAGCTCATTGATCCCGTCTCGCGTAAACACGGCGCCATACCCTGAGTTAAACAGCGGGTCGTTCTCGAGCTTCACCACGGCATATGTGGCGATCTCTAGTGCCGAGGGGTATCCCACACCCTTGCCAGACGCGGCACCTTTCGGTGTCTGCATGTAAGTGTCCGTTGAGGTTATCTGTGAGATCAGTGAGTTGTGGCTCTAGCTATTGTGTTGCGTGATGATTGTAGGTACGTACGATGCTCAGAAGACTTTGCCGATACGCCTGGTATTGATCTGCGCTCATGTTCTCGCGTTTGATGTTACCCGCGCCGCCGTGGATGATGACGCGGGGCTTCACTTTGAATATTGCCATGGCTCGGTTCGTCTATTCTAAGCTGATATATAAATGCAAGTTTAACTATACGATAATTTCAACCGCGCCAACTGCAAAATAACATGACTAGTATTCAAAGGAAGAAAAAAGAGAGAAGCGACTACAATAAGGGTAGTGTCCAGATAAGAGCCTGGGCCGAAAGTGACTGCCGGTGAGGTTCCCACCCCAGAGCGATAAGGATTCCGAGGCCCATTGATAAGGGAACTCCAGAGGGGCTAGGCGTAATGAGTTGGAGATCGGCTTCAATTCCCACTTACTGTCCCACTCATGATGGACTAGCATGAGTAGGTAATTACGCTGCGGTAATCGTCGGGTCTATTGAGCGTTCCTTAGTTAAGGCGCATTATGCATTCCGATCGTTTTACTCATGTAAAAGTCAAAGGTGTACCACTACCTCAAGGAATCAGCTTGCCCCTTTAATTTTTTCGAATGAGTCAGTTTGTGCATCGGCGACGGGCATTTTGTTCTTCAAATATTCTCCATCACTTTATAGTAAGACTGTGTTGATCTTAGCAATACGGATATCCTTCCAAGCCCTTAATTACCAGTGCCTGTCACATTTCTTCCATGCTCTACTCGTTGGCGTTGAATGGGGTAATTAACAACATCGTAAGGCCGTACAATGAGGCGATCATCATCTCTGTTCCTTCTCTCTTCTTATTGATAAACGGTTCACTTATAGCCACCGACAATCCTAGACTATAAGCCGACCTGTATGAAGACCATAAGAACAGCAGCGTACCTAATAGAGGATTAGAGGTTGCAATTACACGGGGCTGGATTCATAGTACACACGCTGCAGTCGCGCCCAATGCCTCGAACGGTTTTGCGACCATGGCGAACGACAGAACAAGGAGAAACACTAAAGCAAAGGTGGTGATTACAGCCAATTTGATCTGAAGATTTCCGATAGCCTAGAGGATCCATATTGGGGTGATAAGCAGGGAGGCGCCGACGAAAACAATCACCGCGGAGGCGGAAGCATCTATGCCAGTATCCGAATAGTACGAGATACTACTCGCTTCATACCCGGGTACAGCTCGGCTCTGCTTCTTCCGGATACTCAGAGTTCTTAACACTAGTGAGTTGTCTATCCAGTTCCGGAGGGGTGTCTTGTCAGTGGATTATAGACGAATGAGATGTTGATCCTGCTCGAGATATCTATGCTCTTCTTCATTAATGGCTCTGTGCTGGTGATTGGCATGCCAAGTCCGCAGGTTCTTTACATCTCGCGATGGTGCTCGAACATATTCGCGGAGCTGGCTTTGCTGGATGAGGAATTTGTCTAGCGGAATTGTTAGCCTGCTATATAAGTAGGCAAATAAACACATTGAGATACTTGCTGTATCTTTCCAGGTGGTAATCAATCTCATTAAGCAGGACCTCGCGCTCCTCCATATAGTCTCTGAGTGTTCCATTGTTGATCAGATCTGCATCCCTCCTGCTAAATTCTCTATCCAGGGCCATCAGCTTCTGTTCCAACACACTAACCTTGTCTTGCAAAAGTAAGCCGACTCTGGCATTCAATGTCCCGAAACGACGGAAGATCAACAGATCACTGTCTGATGAGATAAACTCTGTATAACGCCTGTAGCCTACATATTTCCACGGATGCTTCTGAACCTCCCCCGGCAAGGGCTCCTCCGATATTGTTGGGGACCAACAAACGCTATGGGCATTCTGAGCCATACAAACAGTTGTCGTGATGATAGGGCCTGGGATAAATAACGAAATAGCTTCGAATTTTACTTGATCATGGGGGAAACTATTAACTACAGCTTAATTTTCGATTCTTGCGGAGCAGGATTTTATGTTTTGCGCTATAGGCACATTTCTACCTATCATCACTCGTTCGGTATTGGTTCATGCAGCCAACCCAGCCACGATACCGCCCAACGCTACACATGTGACATGCATAGCCCACCCCTAGCCACCTAGCTGAATAATAGGCGTTCTCCTTATCAAGTATAAATGGCATACCGCGTGACCCGCACGATTGTCGGTACTAAACACTTAAAAGCCACGCACGACTCAGAACATGTCTACTGAAACGTAATATTGGCTCATCTCGCATTTTTTAATCTCCACGAAATCTGTACTGTGAAAGGAACGTCATGATCAATCAATGTAATGACGTTGGGTGGACGCTGTTTGGGGGACCCCAGGTGAAGCACTACGAAACTGTGCGTAGTATAAAGGTGGCAAGTGTGCATGTTACAAAACAGGTAGCTCGAATAGTCGATGCAGAACCACCTCCGAGTAACAGGCATCGAGATGCAGTCCAGTCTTCTAGAAACGGTAGAGCATATCAACAGTCATGGGAACACAACAACACAATTCATTTATTCATCAATGGGAGTGGGAGGGACAATGGCTCATCCAAAAACACGCCTCGTGAACAACTTGACCAGTGGTTACAAAACGCCCAGCCGCGACGGAGATGGAAATGTGTAACGTGTCTCAAATAATCTTCTATGTAGTTAAGGGGACCATAAATGTCTAAGACTCTATTCAGTCAAGTAGGAGACGTGCAGCTTATACGTCCGAATAGCGTCGCTTCTTTTTATCTGCCACGGTCTCGATGTCGCATTCGTATGGCGGTCTAGGGAGGATAAGGAGATCTCGTGAATATAGGGGGTTAGGTCTTTCACTCGCATGACTATATTCATGACCTATTCTCACGTACTTGTGATAGCCTTGGACTAATAGGCAACCGTCATTAATAGTGAAATGCTTGGAACTTGCAAGAGCATGACCAAAAGAGACCAATTAAGGAATGTCTCGTTTAGGAGGTTCAAAATACTAAGAACCCCTTTTTTGAAAAATGCTGAGAGGATGAGAAGGTAGGTTAACCTATACGGACCGTGTTTTAAGCAGCTTACGGTCTCTTGTAGAGGCCTTCGGAGAGTCAGTTCAGTTTCTTAGGGCCGACTGTATCTCTCATCGCCATTGCTGGCCGGTCGGGTCAACCTTTCTAAGATCTCAAGTGCTTCAGGCGATCCCTTGCCTGAGACAAGGCAAGAAATAAGAGGCTCAAAATGTGTACCAGAGACAGAGAGCAGTAAACTGGCTCACAGAATGTCTCTTTCCACTTTATTATTATGAGTTGGATTTTATAGTTGTCAAGATTGAACTCTGGTTTACCTGAGAATTGTGACAGCAGGCACACGAATGAAGGCAAGGGTCCAGCAATAGTGCTATATTATCTAGGAGCGCGGAGCGCAGGGCAATATTAGGTAGGTGCAGGTGTTGTGCGTGCAGGTGGGCCAGGTCAGGTGACTGACTAGCAATGAATGCAGGCAAGGTCAGGTGACCTGCAGCGCTACAGGTTAGTTGGATCTGTGCCAGCGCGTAACTAGAATTACCTCTTGTGGCTATTGTAAGTAAATTTCTGTCAGATTTAAGGGGTGGAAATAATGGCCCTATTGAATGGATTCTCCACCCACACCTATTTAATATAGCGCGTACGAACGACAAAAATATAACTTTATATATAATTAATTTAATTAATTATTAATTAATTAAAATCGCTTAATTTTAACAATTAAAAGTTTTATATACTTAATACTATTATTAAGGCCAGATTAAAC